>OW964840.1:20555985-20707148 GCA_943142095.1 Ophonus ardosiacus
AGTACAAAATTTTGGGGGCCAAATGGGGCCCCCTATCTTAAAGCCCATACTTTGAACTCTAAGTACCCCCAAAATTATTGTCGTGCCCCCAAAATTTGAAAAGTTATACAATAAATAACAAAATATGACAAAATAAGAATTAGGAAAAAATTCATCAAATTTAGGGCTTTAATAAAACTTGTACAAAATTATGGGGGCAAAATGGGGCCTCATATCTTTAAGCCCATACTTTGAACCGTAAGTGCCCCAAAAATTATTGTCGTGCCCCCAAAATTTGGGAAGTTATACAATAAATAAAAAAAATTGGAAAAATTCATCAAATTTAGTGTTTTATAAAATCTTGTGCAAAATTTGTCGACAAAATGGGGCCTCTAAATAATTGAGGCATTTGTGACTATTTTGAAAATATTCTGAGGCTATTTCGAGGCTGTTTTGTACCCAGGTTTCGTTTTTGGCGGCAATGAATCAAATTGCGGCACATGGATGGACAAAATGGGTTCTAGTGATAAAGCCGGTAATCGTGGTAAACCTGCGACCCCTAGGGACGGTTCTGCCATTGAGTTGGTAGCCCTGTGCAAGGCTACAATCTCCTGGTTGGCAACCCTGCACGCCAAACAGAAATATCCCTATGAAGGAGTCCAGAGAAAACAAAGAGATGGAGCTATAATTAGTTGGACATTCAAGTAAGTTTTTTAGTTATTTCTTAAAGACTTTTTGGCATTTTTATTATGTTTATATATGAAATCAACCCTTGGGAATCCATTTTTGCAGGAATTAAATCCGTATCTCTGATAGTTTTAGAGATACAAGACCTTTTTTGTGTTTGTTTCAGACAATGGGCAGACAAAATCCAAAATAACTTTGAGAAATGTTTTTACGTGTCTCTGTCGCCCAGTTCCTGTGAAATTCGCCCAGATTTGATCAACAAGAGAGGGATTTATAAGGATTCTTTTGGGGCGACCCAACCTTGGGCCGATTACCAACTTAGGTCCAATTTTCCTGTCGCTATGGTTGTGGTACGTAAAAATATTTTTTAACAAGTTTAACAGGCAATATCTCGAAAACTATTAGAGATATGAGTTTGATTTTTGTGGCATTGGATTCTATGGACTTTTTGGCATATATACCCAAAATTTGTCAAAATATTTTGAACTGTTTTTGATTTATTTAAAAAAATATAAAAAAAGGTTTTTTGAAAATTTGCCAAAAAATTTTTGAAGTTTTCAATTTAAAATATTTTTTTTCTGTAAGGCCCCCCGAGTTATTCGATTCAACCCATGCGTGGGTGGCCCTAGAAAGAGTGGAGCGTTATCTGTTGGGCCCCTTAGGCCTTAAAACGTTAGACCCAGAGGACTGGGCCTATTTGGTGATTATGATAACAGTAACGATTCTAATGATCCAAAAATAGCTCATGGGTTTAATTATCATCAAGGACCTGTTAGTATTTATATTTTTAGGGTTCTATACCCACTATTGGGTGTAGAACTGAACCCTATATATGCACTAGAACACGCCTTAAAGATAGAATATTTTTTAAGTAATTTATGAATATTTTTCTTGTACCATATTTTTACTTTTTTATTAATAACTACCCAAATTTTGGGGGTGGCTTAATAATTTTTGGGGTAAATAGGGTTCAAAGTATGGGCTACAAGATAGGGGGCCCCAATTTGCCCCCAAAAATTTTGTACAAGTTTTAAGGGACTCCTAAATATGATGATTTTTTTCCAAATTTGAATTTTGTTAATAACTTCAAAATTTGGGGGTACGTCAATAATTTTTGGGGGCACATAGGGTTCAAAGTATGCGCTTTAAGATAGGGGGCCCCAAATTGCCCCCAAAATTTTGTACAAGTTTTAAGGGAGCCCTAAATTTGATGATTTTTTTCCAAATTTTAATTTTGTCATATTTTGTTAATAACTTCCCCAATTTTGGGGGTACGTCAATAATTTTTGGGGAACATAGGGTTCAAAGTATGGGCTTTAAGACACGGGGGCCCTATTTGGCCCCCAAAATTTTGTACAAGTTTTAAGGGAGCCCTAAATTTGATGATTTTTTCCAAATTTTAATTTTGTCATATTTTGTTAATAAATTCCCCAATTTTGGGGGTAAGTCAATAATTTTTGGGGCACATAGAGTTCAAAGTATGGGCTTTAAGATAGGGGGCCCTACTTGGTCCCCAAAATTTTGTACAAGTTTTAAGGGAGCCCTAAATTTGATGATTTTTTCCAAATTTTAATTTTGTCATATTTTATTAATAACTTCCCCAATTTTGGGGGTAAGTCAGTAATTTTTGGGGCACATAGAGTTCAAAGTATGGGCTTTAAGACACGGGGCCCTATTTGGCCCCCAAAATTTTGTACAAGTTTTAAGGGAGCCCTAAATTTGATGATTTTTTCCAAATTTTAATTTTGTCATATTTTGTTAATAACTTCCCCAATTTTGGGGGTACGTCAATAATTTTTGGGGAACATAGGGTTCAAAGTATGGGCTTTAAGACACGGGGCCCTATTTGGCCCCCCAAAATTTTGTACAAGTTTTAAGGGAGCCCTAAATTTGATGATTTTTTCCAAATTTTAATTTTGTCATATTTTGTTAATAACTTCCCCAATTTTCGGGGTAGGTCAATAATTTTTGGGGAACATAGGGTTCAAAGTATGGCCTATGACACGGGGCCCTATTTGGCCCCCAAAATTTTGTACAAGTTTTAAGGGAGCCCTAAATTTGATGATTTTTTCCAAATTTTAATTTTGTCATATTTTATTAATAACTTCCCCAATTTTGGGGGTAAGTCAATAATTTTTGGGGCACATAGAGTTCAAAGTATGGGGCTTTAAGATAGGGGGCCCTACTTGGCCCCCAAAATTTTGTACAAGCTTTAATCGGAGCCCTAAACTTGATAAATTTTTGCCTTATTATAATTTTGTCATATTTTGTTATTTATTGAATAACTTTCCAAATTTGGGGGGTAGGTCAATAAATTTTGGGGCACATATGGTTCAAAGTATGGGCTTTAAGATAGGGGGCCCTACTTGGCCCCCAAAATTTTGTACAAGCTTTAACGGACCCTTAAACTTTTTCCAAAATTTTTATTTTTGTTGTATCATGTTTTGGGCCTGTTCTAGTGCATATTTAGGGCTCAAAGGTTGTAACAAATATTAAGGCCCTTTTTTTAGGAATGGGTGTGGCCTTTGGGCTATTTTCTACGAGCCAAACTCATATTTTCTTCGCAAAATAATGAGTTAAAACGAACAATTTCATTTGTAAAATCTGTTCTTTCGAAACATTTTACGGAACTTCAGACTTCTCCATGGAGGGGCCTTCCGGAATTGACCAATTCTGGCGGGAAATTTTGTCCCGGAAGTTGCCGGACTCAGGCCTGGAGTATGGCCAGTATTTTGGAGGTCTTATTTGATTTACAGCAAATAGAACAAAATTTTAAGGATTTGAACCCTAATTATTGACTTTATGAAGCGTGTGTTTCACCATCTCGACTAAAAATACAAAATATGGATAGAAAAAATAAAAAAAAGGGACTGAAATATGTAAAAACACACGCGATAGTCAGTCAAATTCCAAGTTTCAGTCTAGAAAATTTGCAGTCATTACAAAAACAGTCAAAATTTTCAAAATTATTTCATAAAAAAAAGTCTCAGCCGATTTTTCGATCAGTAGACAGTTTAGAAATCAGTAAATTCGAACAAAAATTCGATGTATTACATTCGAAAACAATTAAAAACAACGAAAATATCGTCTATAGCGATTATTACTTCAAATATAACAAATCTTTGTTTGGAATTATTAAAAATATTGAAGATTATACACAAATAGCTTCAAATATTTTAATTTGCAGCGATTTTGACAAAAATTTAATACTTAAACCAAAACTTAACCTCAATTACTTGTCAATTTTTGAGGTTAGAAAGCCGCCATTTTGCGGCATACTAACAAACACTTTCCCTTCGCTTGTTTCCGATATAAATTCGTTAAATTTCGTCGCGTTTCGCGCCAAAACATTCGAAATATACGAAAAAAACTCTTTAAGCTTCAGACACTATAACTCCATTATAAAAATCAACGAAAACATCCCATATGAACAATATTTCAATATAAAAAACTTTTCAGAAATAACAAATAGATTATCTATTTCACGCCCGAAAAGAAAATTCGGGAAAATTTGGGCCGAAAATGTCGATTTAGACCAAATTATTTCCGTAAAAACCAACGAAAATTTTTCGGAATTATCTGTACAAGAATTAGAGGAAATTTTGTTACTGAAAAATAAAAATAAATCGAAATTAATATCTGCTGAAGATGTCCCTGTATTCGAACCATTGTTGTTGAAAGAAAATGATGAAATTTCAAGCGAAAAAATGCGATTAAGAATCATTGAACACAAAAAAATTGTTAGGATTACAATAGCGTACACTTTAGCTTTTTTTATTTTAGCTATAATTACATTTTACATAATATATTATGCTTAAAATAATCTATTGTTAAATAAAAATAAAGTTTTGCTTCTTTAAAATGTTTTTTATTTATTAATTCATACAGGAAAATTACAAGAAATACGGTAAGTTTAAACACAAATATTTACATTATTTTCACGGCGGAATATCTCGGATTACACGCATATTTAAACAACCATTCCTGTGCCATTTTATAGGGAATTTTATGCTGAACAACTTTTCTTCTATGCATTTTTTCTGTAAAATTAATATTTTAGCAGATATTTACAAAAAACTGAAATATAGTCAAAAATTTTCATTTTTCTATAGTGAAAATCAAGCTTTATCTTCATATGTAAATCAACCTTTAGCTTTTAGGGACATCTATTGGAAAAATTGTTAAACAGTCATATTCTAACCTATTATGATAAATTTAATAAAAAAATTGACTTTTAAGCTAATATTTTATTTAATTTATTGTTTTAAACAATATTTAAGCATAAATATAAATAAATTATTAATAATTAGAATGTTATAATTAAATTAGTTCGAGCATTTTGGCGCTGATGTCATGCCGAATGTTATGCAGGTTGGATAATACATTCTAACCAAATTGCCAGCTGACAAGTGGATAATTTTTAATAAATTTAGCCTATTTTAAGTACAAAACAACAATATTTATTCAATTTTACACTTTCTGTACAAATTACAGTAAGTTTTGTACATTAATAAGTGAGTTATCTAACAAAAATATTTTGAGAAAATTATTAACTGACGCCACAAGAGAAAATCGTTTCCGGATCTTATACCAAACAGTTTAAAGGAGTGAAATTGTTGTGATTTATATTTTAATGTCCAAGGAATCTGATTTTGGACTCGAAATGAAGATATTTTAAACCGTTGAGGAGTTATGAGTAAGAGAAATGAAGTTTCATCGCTGGAGAAAATGTTGTAAACTGTACGTGAATATATTTGTGATTTCGTTTGTTACAAGTGTTTTTATTGTTGTTAAGAGCTGTATAAAACCCGGTTGCAAGTGGACAGACATACAGACATCGCTTGATTTAATTCTGGACCTGTTAAACTTGTGGAACAACTTGAACGACGATTGGCCGAAGACAACGCGGGGAAATGGGGCCCTTGGGCCGAACAGATGGACAGACATCGCGCCCTGAAGCTGTCAAGGTAGGAAAAGTTGTTTTCGTGCCGTCCAACAACTCGTGTTTTTATCCTTCACAACCTGTGTCAATTGTATTGTTGTTTTCCTATTTATTGTATTATCCTGTGTTCAATAAACGATTATTCCTGTGAAATTGTACATCTGTTCCTTTTAAATCCTTCCAGAAATCCTGAAATTCCTACGAGTTAGTGACGGTAAGTTTCAATAGATTTAAGCAATTTATCATTGAATATCTTGAAAAGTAATTGAGATAGCGACTTTATGGGGAGTTTCACGCTGAACAACTTTTCTTCTATGCATTTTTCCTGTAAAATTAATATTTCAACAGATATTTTGAAAAAAACTGATAAATAGTTAAAAATAGTGAAAATCAAGCTTTATCTTCATATGTAAATCAACCTTTAGCTTTTAGGGACATCTATTGGAAAAATTGTTAAACAGTCATATGATGATATATTTAATAAAAAATTAACTTTTAAGCTAATATTTTATTTAATTTATTGTTTTAAACAATATTTAAGTATAAATATAAATAAATTATTAATAATTAGAATATTATAATATAATTAGTTCGAGCTTTTTGGCGCTGATGTCATACCGAATGTTATGCAGGTTGGATAATACATTTTAACCAAATTTCCTGTTGACAAGTGGATAATTTTTAATAAATTTAGCCTATTTTAAGTACAAAACAACAATATTTATTTAATTTTACACATTGTGCACAAATTACAGTAAGTTTTATGCATTAATAAGTGAGTAATGTAACAAAAACATATTTTAAGGTTATAATAGACGCCACAAGAGAAAATCGTTTCCGAATTTTATACCAAACAGTTTTAAGGGGTGAAATTGTTGTGATTTATATTTTAAAGTCCAGGGAATCCGATTTTGCACTCGAAATGAAGATATTTTAAACCGTTGAGGAGTTATGAGTAAGAGAAAATGACGTTTCATCCACACGGTATTTATCTTGAAATAACAATGTATACATAATTTATTTTGTAAATAAAACAATAAATAACGACATTACAAGTTATATTTTCAAATTATTTATTGACAAAATTAACAATTTTCTTCGTTTTCTTCCACTTTTTTCTCTTTTTGCTTTTTCACTAATTCTACTAAATATTTATATCTAATCATGCATTCTTCTTTCGATTTCTCGGGGACGCATTTCGCTATTTTTTCCCATCGGTCTGTGGGACCTTTTGGGTTTTTCGCCAGGGCTGTTTCGAGGGCCCTCTGTTGAACTTGGCTCCAAGTTGAGGGCCCCTTCAGGGCTTCGCTTTCGCCCGGAAAAAGAAGTTTTCCACCCTTAGTTTTTTGCTTTTTCGAAAGCCCTATCGTTTCTTGGGGTTCCTCGTGCTCTGGTAGCCTGAAAGGGATTGTATCTCAAAAATAATTAGAGATAATAAGTTTTAAGTTACCTGTAATTATTATCTTTTAGTTTATTGGCCATATATGTGACTTCTGAAACTGTTCTATTCATTGTTTGAGCTATTTTTTCCCATCTTTCGGGAATCCCGCCAGGAAACTTTTTTACTAGTTGACATAATTCGGCCAGATCGTCATCTGTCCATAATCCCCCAGAAATGGGTGTGGAATTTGTATTCGAATCGGGATTAGAGTTAATATGAATTAACCTATACAACAATTGATAAAAACATTCATAATTTCAAAATGGGGGCAGATATTTCAAATCTGTTTTCAGGGCTTTATAAAGGAAGGTTTGAAGTATGTTACAACCAAGTTTTAATTTGTTTAGACGAGCGGTGCAAGTTCGACAAAAGGATAAACTTGACAAAAAATATTATATTTTTTTTGGGTTTATCGCTTTGCCAAATTGGTACCCCTGGTTCAAATAAATTAAAACTTGGCTCAAATATTCTTCAAACCTTTCTTTATAAAGCCCTGAAAACAGATTTGAAATATCTGCCCCCATTTTGAAATTATTAATTGTTAAAGACAGACTTGTCAAAAAATAAAATTTTGTATAATTTTTTTTTAGGGGCTGTTAAAAAAATTAATAACTCAAAAATGGGGGCAGATATTTCAAATCTGTTTTCAGGGCTTTATAAAGGAAGGTTTGAAGTATGTTTCAACCAAGTTTTAATTTGTTTAGACGAGCGGTGCAAGTTCGACAAAAGGATAAAGTTGACAAAAAAAATATATATTTTTTTTGGGTTTACCGCTTTGCCAAATTGGTACCCCTGGTTCAAATAAATTAAAACTTGGCTCAAATATTCTTCAAACCTTTGTTTATAAAGCCCTGAAAACAGATTTGAAATATCTGCCCCCATTTTGAAATTATTAATTTTTAAAGACATACCTGTCAAAATAAAAATTTTGTATAATTTTTTTGACAAGGGTTGTTAAAAAATTTCATAACTCAAAAATGGGGGCAGATATTTCAAATCTGTTTTCAGGGCTTTATAAAGGAAGGTTTGAAGTATGTTTCAACCAAATTTTAATTTGTTTAGACGAGCGGTGCAAGTTCGACAAAAGGATAAATTTGACAAAAAAAATTATATTTTTTTTTTGGGTTTATCGCTTTGCCAAATTGGTACCCCTGGTTCAAATAAATTAAAACTTGGCTCAAATATTCTTCAAACCTTTGTTTATAAAGCCCTGAAAACAGATTTGAAATATCCGCCCCCATTTTGAAATTATTAATTTTTAAAGACAGACCTGTCAAAAATTAAAATTTTGTATAATTTTTTTTAGGGGCTGTTAAAAAAATTAATAACTCAAAAATGGGGGCAGATATTTCAAATCTGTTTTCAGGGCTTTATAAAGAAAGGTTTGAAGTATGTTTCAACCAAGTTTTAATTTGTTTAGACGAGCGGTGCAAGTTCGACAAAAGGATAAAGTTGACCCAAAAAATTATATTTTTTTTTGGGTTTACCGCTTTGCCAAATTGGTACCCCTGGTTTAAATAAATTAAAACTTGGCTCAAATATTCTTCAAACCTTTGTTTATAAAGCCCTGAAAACAGATTTGAAATATCTGCCCCCATTTTGAAATTATTAATTGTTAAAGACAGACTTGTCAAAAAATAAAATTTTGTATAATTTTTTTTAGGGGCTGTTAAAAAAATTAATAACTCAAAAATGGGGGCAGATATTTCAAATCTGTTTTCAGGGCTTTATAAAGGAAGGTTTGAAGTATGTTTCAACCATGTTTTAATTTGTTTAGACGAGCGGTGCAAGTTCGACAAAAAGATAAAGTTGACAAAAAAAATTATATTTTTTTTGGGGTTTACCGCTTTGCCAAATTGGTACCCCTGGTTCAAATATATTAAAACTTGGCTCAAATATTCTTCAAACCTTTATTTATAAAGCCCTGAAAACAGATTTGAAATATCTGCCCCCATTTTGAAATTATTAATTTTTAAAGACAGACTTGTCAAAAATAAAAATTTTGTATAATTTTTTTTTAGGGGTTTTTAATAAATTCATAACTCAAAAATGGGGGCAGATATTTCAAATCTGTTTTCAGGGCTTTATAAAGGAAGGTTTGAAGTATGTTTCAACCAAGTTTTAATTTGTTTAGACGAGCGGTGCAAGTTTGACAAAAAGATAAAGTTGATAAAAAAAAATTATATTTTTTTGGGGTTTATCGCTTTGCCAAATTGGTACCCCTGGTTCAAATAAATTAAAACTTGGCTCAAATATTCTTCATACCTTTGTTTATAAAGCCCTGAAAACAGATTTGAAATATCTGCCCCCATTTTGAAGTTATGAGTGTTTAAAGACAGACCCGACATACCTTGGGGGTAAATCTTCATCATTTCTTTCAACCGGTACAAAACCCGGTTTTTTCCGGCGTTTTATTTGTTGAAAACTTTTTTCACTTTCGTCATCTGACGAAATTTCAATTATTTCTTGCCGTTTGACATAATTTTCTTTGATATTTTCGTATAAATATGTACAAAATGGCGCGAAATTTAAGGTTATGAACCACAGTAATTTTGGAATTTGTATTGGTAAAGTATTTAAGAAAGATGGTTTAGGAATAAGAAGAATTTCTTCCAAATCTTGCATTTGGTGTATCGTATTACGTTTTCGACTAGCTTTTTTTAATTTGGCTTCGTAGATTTGCTCCTAAAACAACCAAAGTAGCAATGGGGTTAAGGGAACATAACCTATAATTACCGCTGTGAACTTTTTTTCAAAATAAGCACCCCACGCCACTAAATACTGTCCGATACTTATAACTATAAATAAAGTCATTAGCGTCTCAAAAAGACCTAGTTTTCGGACGTGTCTATAATAATAAACAGCTGATTTCCAGTTAGGAAGCCCGTTTTTCAAAACATCATCATAATGTTTTCTCTTATTTGAGTCTTTTAAAACATCGTATATTGAAACTAATTGACGAAATTTGACATCTGCGTCCGGAGAATCATTTTTATCTGGATGCAACACTAAAGAAAGACCCCTAAAAGCTTTTTTTATGTCTTTCAACTCTGCATTCTGTAAAAAAATTATCAAAAATCTGTTAAAAAGTTTATAATCGTGACATAACCTCTGATATGTTCATTAATTGATAGAAATTTTGGTTTATTTCTTCTACCAAATCGAAAATTTCTAGTTGGTCTGTGTCCCACGCCTCGGATTTTATTATAAATAACATAATTATTATAAATATTTGAGTACATTTTGAAAAATTACACATTTAACTCTCAAAAAATGACCTGTTGTCAAAAATTATTGAACTACATTAACTAGAGAAAGTTTTGGTTTCACTTTACACAAAAAACAGTTTCAATGAAATAGAAATTAGTTTATTATTAGTATTTATCCGGATAATCAATTATTTAATGGTTTTTTTAATGCATTTGTGTTTAAAGTCAATGATACAGGTTATGTTAACTTATCTAGTCTATACTATTTAAGTCTATGGTTTTGTTACATCTAAACTAAAAACATTAGCTAAATTTGACTTATTTTGACAAGGATGGATAAAAAAATTAATAACTCGAAAACTAGGGAAGATATTTCAAATCTGTTTTCAGGAATAGATAAAGGAAGGTTGGATGTATATTTGAGCCAAATTTTAATTAATTTGAACAACTGGTACAAATTTGACAAAAGGATAAACATACAAAAAAAAAATTGTGTTTATCGTTTTATCAAGTTTGTATCCCTTATTCAAAAGAGTTGAAATTTGGCTCAAATATACTTCAAACCTTTCTTTATAAAGCCCTGAAAACAGATTTAAAATATTTGCCCCCATTTTGAAATTATGAATTTTTAAAGACAGACCTGTCATTAAAAATATAAATTTTGTAATTTTTTTGACAAGTTAAAAAAATTCATAACTCAAAAACTGAGGCAGATATTTCAAATCTGTTTTCAGGGCTTTACAAAGGAAGGATTGAAGTATATTTCAACCAAATTTTAATTTGTTTAGACGAGCGGTGCAAGTTTGACAAAAGGATAAAATATATTTTTTTTTGTCAAACTTGCACCGCTCGTTCAAATAAATTAAATTAGGTTAAAATATACTCCAAACCTTTCTTTATAAAGTCCTGAAAACAGATTTGAAATATCTGCCTCCATTTTGTAGTTATGAATTTTTAAAGATAGACATATCTTGAGAAAATAGTTTTTAATACAATAAATAGAGCATAGATGGCGGTGGCGTTTTGGTGTATAAAATGGCGGACATTGACAATATTGAAAAATGATCAATATATTAGAATTTACAAATTAAATCTGTTTTAAATACAAAACAAACAGTTTTCCCGTAACAAATACGTAATATAAAGTGTTTATGTGTATTTATTTACAGTAAAAATGTTATATATTGACATTCGTGTTTTCTACTCATTTTTGTGTCTTTTTTTATTAATTACATCTATTTTCGCGCATTTGAGTGACCCGTATAAATTATTAGGAATACATAAAAGTGCAACATTGCCGGAAATTCGTCGTGCTTATAAACAATTAGCAAAAGAATGGTATATTTGTTATTTTTCCGCAGAAATATTGTAAAAAAAGCTGTTTATAGGCACCCGGACAAGAATGTACATCCAAAAGCGGAAATGCGTTTTGTTGAAATCAAACAAGCGTATGAAATATTGTCAGATCCTGAACGAAGGAAATTATATGATTTACACGGGATTACAGACGAAGACAGCGCGCAAAAACGACAAGATTATTCGTATTATAACAGATTTAATTCGGACCCTTTGGATGAATTATTTGCTTCAAACGGAGGCCGATTTCATTTTGAAAATAATGACATTACAGTTTTTCATAAAATGTCTGTGACAGTAAGGTATGTAACATCAAATATACACTTTAATTTTGATGTATATTGTTGAAATTCATGCAAAAATGAAGTCTGGTGGTGATATGTACTAGAACTTAACCTAAAAACAAAACTTGTTTTTTATGCGCGTATAACTCATAAACTATTTTAAATATCGTGAAAATAACACGAAATTCGTGTTCTGCGAGGTTTAAACTATAAATTGACTCATTTCCAAACGTTAAAACTGTTTGGACAAAGTTTTATTTAAATATTTGTAAAATAACATCTCGCATACTTTTCGATAGTAACAAAACATTTATTTGGTAATAAATCCTGCTGAAATTTACAGGAAATACATAAAATTAACTGAAAATCATTTATTTATACTTAAAACTAGTTAAAAATAAAGATTTTTTATTGAAAATATTTGTTTGACACATGAAAAGTGTGGTTAAAAATCGTGTACGTCTCAAAAACATTCGGCCAAATTGGCTGAACTATGTTTGATGTATTGGCTCATAACTCATGAACGGGTAGAAATATCTTCAAATTAACACGATATTCGTGTTCTACGGGGTTTAAACTATAAATTGACTCATTTCCAGCCCTTAAAACTGTTTGTACAAAGTTTTATTTAAACATTTGTAAAATAACATTCCTTGCATAATATAAAACATTTATTGGCGATAAATCGGGCTGAATTTTGCAGAAAACACATAAAATTAGCTGAAAATCATTTATTTATACTTTAAAACTAGTCAAAAGTAATGAAAATATTTGTTTGACACATGAAAAGTGTGGTTAAAAATCATGTACAACTCAAAAACATTCGGCTGGTTTGCAGCGCCAAAATGCCCGAACTATTTTCACTCAGTCGGTATGACAGATTCATAAATGGGTTTTTTGACATATTTTAAATAGTTTTAAGAACATTTTTCCGCCAGAATCAACCATTTGCATGAATTTTAACAACAAATATTACCATTTTTTTCGTATTTTAGGCAGTATGAAAATAGTTTAGTACCAAAAAGTGATCATACAGCGCAATTAGTTTTGTTTTACACCGACTGGTGTTTTCCTTGTTTACAATCAGTTTCAATATGGCGGAAATTATGCGATACGTTAGAACCGTTAGGAATAGCTTTAAGCACTGTTCACGCGGGCCGCGAAGCGAATTTGGCGCGAAAAATTGGCATAACTTCGTTACCAAGTTTAGTTTTGATAGTTGAGGGCAAAAATTATGTTTTTAAAGACAGTTTGGCGAGTGTGCACAATGTGATAGAATTTATACGGGAGAAACTTCCCTATAAAATGGTTCCATTGATTAGTGATAATAATGTTGATAATTTTTTGAACGGCTGGACGGATAATCGTGTCCGATCTTTAATATTTGAACGGCAAAATATCCCGCGATTACGATATTTGTTAACCGCGTTTCATTTTCGAAAAAGAGTCGCATTTGGTTTTGTCCAAATCAGATCAGAAAATAGTCAAAACATTATTAATAAATATAAAGTTAGTCCCGAAATGGACACAGTTTTAGTTTTTAATGAAAATCCTGTTCGCCCAATCGCTTCTGTCAGTATGAGCGACATTCCAAGTCAAACTTTGCATCACGTGATCCAAACTAATCAATATCTTGCTCTACCGCGTCTGTCAAATCAAGAAATACTTGAAAATTTGTGTCCCGCTGAATGGAATCGCCCGAGAAAACGTCTATGTGTTATTTTAATTACAAAAGAAAGCAACGAACACGATACAGCGCGTCAAGAATTGCGAAAATTCGCTGAACAATCAAATTACAGTCTTGAAAGGGTTAGATTTGTTTATCTTTACCACGAAAAACAATCGGAGTTTGTTGATAGCTTAAAAACAAATGAAAATATACTTCCGCTATTAAAAATAGTAATAATATGGCGTAGGGATACAAATCATGTTAAATATGAGTGGCTGGAATACGATTGGAGACCTGACGACAAAGACCTAACCTCAATTTCAAATATAAATATTAATAACACTAAAATACGACTAGACGAAACTTTAAGCCGACTTTTAAAAACGTCAGAAGCGTTAACTTACGAAGCAGTTGTTAAAGATTTGTTAGATGAACACGCTCAAAATGTTTTTAGCAAAATTCTAACCAAACTTTTTGTTATTGCGGACATTATTTACGAAAATTTAACTAAAGATCAGGTGTTACCTGCTTTGTCCATCATAGCAACAATTATTTTCATCATAGGCGCTGGATACTTCATGTCTTATTTAGTGTAAGTATTATTTTACATAAAAACGGCTGTAAATGTCAATGTTCGAACACCTAACCTCAAATTTGTGACATTTACATCCGTAAACAACTTTTTATACATTTTTACGAACATTTCTATAAAAAATATGTATTGTAGTCGTCTTGAAGAAGAATCTATTCAAAATGAAAGAGTTTCCAAGTTAAATGGAAACAATAATAATGAATCAACAAGTCCAAACGGAAGTCCAGTTTCTGGAAATTCCAGAAAGATACAAGCGTCTCGCGAATTATTTTTACACGAATTAAGGGCTGAAAAATATAATGGATTAGTTCGTTTATTAAAACCGGGTTGTAGAACTTTAGTTTTATTTGTTGATAGTCAAAGTCGGCTTCAATTAATTCCAGCGTTCCATAAAATAATTTGGCCGTATAGAAAGTGAGTTATTTTGTAAACGGTTTGAAATATCTTCAAATTAACACGAAATTCGTGTTCTACGAGGTTTAAACTATAAATTGACTCATTTGCTTCCGTATAGACTGTTTGGAAAAGCCGTTTTTTGAATATTTACAAAATGGCGCCCAAAACTTGTTTTATATTGAATTCGACCCGTTTTTGGGTATTTAGGGTTCAAATTAAGGGTTAGCAGTGTGAAAAACGTATTCTACGGGATTTAAAATATAAATTAACTCATTTTCAACCCTTAAAACTGTTTGGACAAAATTTAATTTGAAAATTTCATCAGAACTTTTATTTAATGATGAATCGGGCTGAAATTTACAGAAAACACTTAAAATTAACTGAAAATAATTTATTTATACTTAAAACTAGTCGAAAATACTTATTTTTTATTAAAAATATTATTTTGACAGCGGAAAAGTGTGGTTAAAAATTATGTACGTCTCAAAAACATCAGCTGGTTTGCAGCGCCAAAATGGTCGAACTTTGTTGTAACAGTCGATAAGGCAGTTTATAAAATTTATTTATTAATGGTTTAAATAATTGTTTAATATGTTTTTAGGTATATTTAGGGCATAAATACATCAATAAATTATTAATCATTGATATTTAAAATGTGTAATATAGTGTCGGTAAAATAGTTCAGGCTTTTTGGCGCTGTAAATCAGCTGGATGTTTTTGAGATGTACATGATTTTTAACCACACTTTTTCGCTGTCAAACTAATATTTTCAATAAAAAATAAGTATTTTTGACTAGTTTTAAGTATAAATAAATGATTTTTAGTTAATTTTATGTGTTTTCTATAAATTTCAGCCCGATTTATAATCAAAAAAATGTTTTGAAGTGTTAGAAAAATGCGACAGATTTTGAACGGGAAATGTTTAAATAAAACTTTATCCAAACGGTTTTAAAGTTTGGAAATGAGTCAATTTATAGTTTAAACCTCGCAGAACACGAATATCGTGTTAGTTTGAAGATATTTCAAACCGTACGTGAGTTATGGGCACAAAAAAACTCATAATTTTTTCCGGTTTACAGGAACAAAACTTTAATGTTTGCGCATATGTCTCTCGAAAGGGGCCTTAACTGGTATAAAGAACTACTGCAATTGTCTCTTCCTGAGCCTAGGGAACTAAATATAAACCCTAGAAACTGTGTAGGGACAGTTTTAAGCTTAAACGGACATAGAAAATATTTTTGTATGTTCCATGCAAAACACACAGAAAAAAATAAAAATAAAAAGGTAGGGCTTAAAATTCTTGAATTATTATCTTCTATTGTGAATATTTATCGATTTTAGAACAAAGTGAAAATAGGTAAACCCTCCGACGATGCCGAAATGGGCGCCTTTATAGGTTTCGAATCCGATACAACGGATTCCGAAGAAGAAGAGATCCTTTTACAAGGAAATCTCCTAGATGGGCTGCCGAATTGGCTCGATCGATTATTCGAAGGGACAACTAGAAGATATTATATTAATTATTGGCCCGACTTTCCGACAAAATAAAAGGAAATTATTCGAAGACTTTGTTATCATCGGTAAGTCAGAAAAATGTGATTTAACTCCTCAACGGTTGATAATATTGTTGAAATTGTTGCAAAAATGAATTCCGGAGGTTTGATTTCATATAAAAACATGTAAAAAGTGCCAAAAAGTGTTTGAGAAACCAAAAAAATCGGCTGCAAAATTTGTGTTTTTTGGGCGAAAAAGTAAGGTTAGAAACTGGCCAATATCTCGAAAATGGTTAAAGATACAGAGTCAATTCTTGCAAAAATAAACTCTGGAGGGTTGATTTGATATATTAATATTTTTAAAATATCAAAAAGTCTTTAGGGAAACCAAAAAAATCGGCTGTAAAATTTGTGTTTTTTGTGCGAAAAAGTAAGGTTAAAAACTGGCAAATATCTCGAAAATGGTTAAAGATACAGAGTTAATTCTTGCAAAAATGAACTCTGGAGGGTTGATTTGATATATTAATATTTTAAAAGTGCCAAAAAGTCTTTAGGGAATCCAAGAAAATCGGCTGCAAAATTTGTGTTTTTTGTGCGAAAAAGTAAGGTTAAAAACTGGCAAATATCTCGAAAATGGTTAAAGATACAGAGTTAATTCTTGCAAAAATGAACTCTGGAGGGTTGATTTGATATATTAATATTTTAAAAGTGTCAAAAAGTCTTTAGGGAAACCAAAAAAAATGGCTGCAAAATTTATGTTTTTTGTGTGAAAAAGTAAGGTTAGAAACTGGCCAATATCTCAAAAATGGTTAAAGATACAGAGTTAATTCTTGCAAAAATGAACTCTGGAGGGTTGATTTGTTATATTAATATTTTAAAAGTGTCAAAAAGTCTTTAGGGAAACCAAAAAAATCGGCTGCAAAATTTGTGTTTTTTGTGCGAAAAAGTAAGGTTAGAAACTGGCCAATATCTCAAAAATGGTTAAAGATACAGAGTTAATTCTTGTAAAAATGAACTCTGGAGGGTTGCTTTGATATATTAATATTTTAAAAGTGTCAAAAAGTCTTTAGGGAAACCAAAAAAAATGGCTGCAAAATTTGTGTTTTTTGTGCGAAAAAGTAAGGTTAGAAACTGGTCAATATCTTGAAAATGGTTAAAGATACAATGTTAATTCTTGCATAAATGAACTCTGGAGGGTCGGTTTGCTATATTAATATTTTAAAAGTGTCAAAAAGTCTTTAGGGAAACCAAAAAAATGGCAGCAAAATTTGTGTTTTTCGGGCGAAAAAGTAAGGTTAGAAACTGGCTAATATCTCGAAAATATTTAAAGATATAGTGTTAATTCTTGCAAAAATGAACTCTAGAGGGTCGGTTTGATATATTAATATTTTAAAAGTGCCAAAAAGTCTTTAGGGAAACCAAAAAAATCGGCTGCAAAATTTGAATTTTTTTGCGAAAAAGTAAGGTTAGAAACTGGCCAATATCTCAAAAATGGTTAAAGATACAGAGTTAATTCTTGCAAAAATGAACTCTGGAGGGTTGATTTGTTATATTAATATTTTAAAAGTGTCAAAAAGTCTTTAGGGAAACCAAAAAAATCGGCTGCAAAATTTGTGTTTTTTGTGCGAAAAAGTAAGGTTAGAAACTGGCCAATATCTCAAAAATGGTTAAAGATACAGAGTTAATTCTTGTAAAAATGAACTCTGGAGGGTTGCTTTGATATATTAATATTTTAAAAGTGTCAAAAAGTCTTTAGGGAAACCAAAAAAAATGGCTGCAAAATTTGTGTTTTTTGTGCGAAAAAGTAAGGTTAGAAACTGGTCAATATCTTGAAAATGGTTAAAGATACAATGTTAATTCTTGCATAAATGAACTCTGGAGGGTCGGTTTGCTATATTAATATTTTAAAAGTGTCAAAAAGTCTTTAGGGAAACCAAAAAAATGGCAGCAAAATTTGTGTTTTTCGGGCGAAAAAGTAAGGTTAGAAACTGGCTAATATCTCGAAAATATTTAAAGATATAGTGTTAATTCTTGCAAAAATGAACTCTAGAGGGTCGGTTTGATATATTAATATTTTAAAAGTGCCAAAAAGTCTTTAGGGAAACCAAAAAAATCGGCTGCAAAATTTGAATTTTTTTGCGAAAAAGTAAGGTTAGAAACTGGCCAATATCTCAAAAATGGTTAAAGATATAGAGTTAATTCTTGCAAAAATGAACTCTAGAGGGTTGATTTGATATATTAATATCTTAAAAGTGTCAAAAAGTCTTTAGTGAAACCAAAAAAAATGGCTGCAAAATTTGTGTTTTTTGTGCGAAAAAGTAAGGTTAGAAACTGGTCAATATCTCGAAAATGGATAAAGATACAGTGTTAATTCTTGCAAAAATGAACTCTAGAGGGTCGGTTTGATATATTAATATTTTAAAAGTGCCTAAAAGTCTTTAGGCAAACCAAAAAAATAATGTCGAACTTTTGGAAAAATTTTATAAATTTTCTTCAATATTTTCAATAAATATGTTTTAACAATTATTATTTTTTTATATAGGATTGTTGAACTTCAGTATTACGTTTTTCTGCCAACAATATTCGTTAAATATCAAAAAATATTTAAAAAATAGGTAAATAGCGCCTTTGACAACATTTTTTACTTAGTGTAGTTTCTATAATAGAAATTTTCTACTATTCACAATAAATTTTCGGCAGATCACAAGACAAATAAAAAAATGACACTTTTGCACGAATTAGTGAAAAAATATTTAATATTTTTTATTGTTGACTTCAAATAAATTGTAAAAATAATTAGGGACTACTTTTTGTCTGTTTTTGTTGTGTATTCCTACGCCCATAATATGGGACTACTTTTTATTATGGTAGTGTATTCCTACGCCTCATTACAAAATATGAAGAAAAGATAGGGACTACTTTTTGTTATGGTTGTGTATTCCTACGCCCTTAGTAACGCAATTATTTACGAAGTCGACAGTAAAAAATTGATTGTAGATTTATATTATGTGCCATTAAAACGAAATTGACGTTTTTTCTTTAAAATATAAAAGATTTGACAGTTTTCATGTAAGATTTTAAACATTTATTGTATATTTAGAGCCTGAAATGTAATTTTAAATAAAAAACGGCAAATTTCGCTATAGATTTTAACGAAAATTATATGTTCTAGTCATAAATATTGTACCTTTGCTTATAATATTATTGTATCCCGAAATTTGAATATTAAATATATACTAATATAGACAATAAATGTCTGTTTCATAATATAGAAATTAATATAGCTGTGATAAATACACAATTTATAAACAGGAAAAAACGGTAAGTTTTGAATGAAATAATTGCACTAATTTCACAGCGGAATATCTCGGATTACACTCATATTTAAGCAGTCATTCTTACATCATTTTATAGGGAATTTTATGCTGAACAACTTTTCTTCTATGCATTTTTTCTGTAAAATTAATATTTCAGCAGATATTTACAAAAAACTGAAATATAGTCAAAAAATTTCATTTTTCTAAAGGTAAAAATAGTGAAAATCAAGCTTTATCTTCATATGTAAATCAACCTTTAGCTTTTAGGGACATCTGTTGGAAAAATTATTAAACAGTCATATTCTAACTTATGTGGACAATTATATAGTAAAATTAATAAAAAAATAACTTTTAAGCTAATATTTTATTTAAAATTATTGTTTTAAATAATATTTGAGTATAAATACAAATAAATTATTAATAATTAGAATGTTATAAATAAATTAGTTCGAGCATTTTGGCGCTGATGTCATACCGAATGTTATGCAGGTTGGATAATACATTTTAACCTAATTTCCAGCTGACAAGTGGATAATTTTTAATAAATTTAGCCTATTTTAAGTACAAAACAACAATATTTATTTAATTTTACACAAATTCCAGTAAGTTTTGTGCATTAATAAGTGATTAATACATCAAAAACATTTTGAGAAAATTATCAACTGACGCCACAAGAGAAAATCGTTTCCGAATGTTATACCAAACAGTTTTAAGGGGTGAAATTGTTGTGATTTATATTTTAAAGCCCAAGGAATCCAATTCTGCACTCGAAATGAAGATATTTGTATCCGTTGAGGAGTTATGAGCAAGAGAAAATCTTGTAAACTGTACGTGAATATATTTGTGATTTCATGTGTTACAAGTGTTTTTATTGTTGTTGACAGCTGTATGGAACCCTGTTGCAAGTGGACAGACACACAGACATCGCTGGACTTAATTCTGGACCGAACAGATGGACAGACATCGCGCCCTGAAGCTGTCAAGGTAGGAAAAGTTGTTTTCACGCCGTTCAACAACTCGTGTTCTCTCCACATCCTGTGTCAATTGTATTATCTTTTATCCTATGTATTGTATTATCCTGTGTCCAATAAACGATTATTCCTGTGAAATTGTACATTTGTTCCTTTTAAATCCTTCCAGAAATCCTGAAATCCCAACGAGTTGGTGACGGTAAGTTTCAATAGATTTAAGCAATTTATCATTGAATATCTTGAAAAGTAATTGAGATAACGACTTGGGGATTATAATCTTAGATTCAACGCACTTCTTTCTACATGTGTACATTGTTTTGTTTTGTAAATAAACCAATAAAAATGTGTCGCATATTTACCTCGAAAACTCCAATTTGGAGCACCATATCCAAATAAATTTTGACTGATTCTTACATAACTTTTTACTGTCTACAACTTTTGTTATATACATTTTTTTCATAAAGTTAATGGTTTAGCCGGAAATGAGATCATACCCAAGAATGGGTAGAGATACAATTTTGTCGTATCGTTTTTTGAAATCTACGTATTTTTCTTCATACACACCCAAAATATGAAAATTTTATATTTATAAATAAGAGCAATGTAATTGTCATACCCGAAACTGGGTGGACATACAAATTCCGCACCCATATACTTGAAATCTACATATTTTATTACGTACATTCCCAAATTTTCGTTACTTAATATTTATAAACACATGCGCTATGAATTTTTAAACATTTTGAATATGTTCCATTTTAATCGGCTACTGAAAATTCCAGATTTCGTACTTCATATCTCGAAAACGGTAAGAGATAGCGAAAAAGTGTATAGGAACTTTTCAATTGCAAATCGAATTCTAGGGGGGGTTTACATTTAACTTTTTTTGATACGACGTACTAGTTCCGAGTTACGACTGTTTTTATGGCTCTTTAAGGGTTTTCAGCCTCCACACCCTTAATTTGGTGTTATATCGAAAAAAGTTTAATGTACGATCTACATAACTTAAAATTGTCTACAACTGGTGTCATATGATATTTTTTGTAATGTTGATAGTTTAGCCAGAGATGACGTCACACCCTAAAATGGGTGGAAATTCGAAGTTTGGATATCGATTTTCGGAATCTACGTATTCTTCTACATATATACCCAAAATTTGGTTTCTTAATTATTAAAAATAAGAAAAGTCTAAATTTTCCCACGCCCAAAACTGGGTCCAATAGGTCAAATATGAAATATATTTTTGATGTATCTTACATAACTTTTTATTCTCTACAAATTATGTCGTATGAAATTTTTTTTTAGAACTAATAGTTTAGCCGGAAATGACATCACACCTTATATTGGGTAGAGATACAAAGTCACCGTATTTTTTTTCGAAATCTACGTAATTTTCTGCATATGTACCCAAAAATTTATTATATAATATTTTTAAATAAAGGCCCTACGAATTTTTTAATTTTGAATTTTTTCATTGGTCGCCCCCTAATCCCACCCTCTGTAGGTGGAGCTACGTTAGCCAATGAAAAAATAAGTTGTAATTTTTTCATTGGCTAACGTAGCTCCGCCTCCAGCCAATCAGAAAATTTAAAATTTAAAAATTCGTAGGGCCTTTATTTACAAATATTAAATTACCAAATTTTGGGTACATATACAGAAAAATACGTAGATTCCAATAAAAAATACGTTGACTTTGTATCTCTACCCAATATAAGGTGTGACGTCATTTCCGACTAAACTATTAGTTCTAAAAAAAAATTTCATACGATATAATTTGTAAAGTATAAAAAGTTATGTAAGATTCATCCAAAATATATTTCATATTTGACCTATTGGACCCAGTTTTGGGCATGGGAAAATTTGGACTTTTCTTATTTTTAATAATTGAGGAACCAAGTTTTGGGTATATATGCAAAAAAATACGTAGATACCGAAAATCGATATCAAAACTTCGAATTTCTACCCATTTTAGGGTGTGGCATCATTTCCGGCTAAACTATCAACTTTACGAGAAAATGTTATAAGACCAAGATATAGATAATTTTAAGTTATGTAAATCGTATATTAAACTTTTTTCGATATAACCCCAAATTAAGGGTGTGGAGGCTGAAAACCCTTAAAAACACATAAAAACCGTCGTAACTCGGAACTGGTATGTCGTAACAAAAAAAGTTAAATGTAGACCCCCCCTAGAATTCGATTTGCAATTGAAAAGGTCCTATACACTTTTTCGCTATCTCTTACCGTTTTCGAGATATGAAGTACGAAATCTGAGATTTTCAGTAGCCGATTAAAATGGGACATATTCAAAATGTTTAAAAATTCATAGTGCCTGTGTTTATAAATATTAAGTAACGAAAATTTGGATATATACGCAATAAAATACGTAGATTTCAAATATATAGGTGCGGAATTTGTATGTCCACCCAGTTTCGGGTATGCCAATTATAGAGCCTTTATTTATAATTGTAATAAAGCCATATTTTTCATGTGTATGTAGAAAAATACGTAGATTTCAAAAATCGATACTACAAAATTGTATCTCTACCCATTCTTGGGTATGATCTCATTTCCGGCTAAACCATCAACTTTATGAAAAAAATGTATACAACAAAAGTTGTAGAGAATCAAAAGTTATGTAAGAATCAGCCAAAATTTATTTGGATATGGTGCTCCAACTTGGAGTTTTCGGGGTAAATGTGCGACACTTTAAAGTGTTTTTGTTTATTGTTTTTATTGGAAATGAAGATATTTTCACCCGTTGAGGAGTTATGATCAAGAGAAAATGATGTTTCATCGCTGGAGAAAATCTTGTAGACGGTACGTGAATATATTTGCGATTTCGTTTATTACAAGTGGTTTTATTGTTGTTGAGAGCTGTATGAAACCCTGTTGCAAGTGGACAGACACACAGACATCGCTGGACTTAATTCTGGACCTGTTAAACCTGTGAAATATAGAATCTTTTCCAAGGAATTTTTTTATAACATGTCTAAAAATTCACACAGTTGTTTAAATTCTCTAAAAATGCGTACACTTACATAACATTGTCTTTACAATCAGATAATATTACTACCAAGTTTATATTTCTACCCATTTTTGAATTATTGCCCCAAAAGTCAAAATACCCCACATTTAGATAAAAACTTCAAAATTTACAAAAATCTAATTTTTATGTATCTGGATACTTCTCAATACGCTGATTCCAAATTTTGAAACCGCAGGTCGATATCTCTTTTCGTTCTCGAGATATTTAGATTCAAAGTTTTGCTCAAAACTGCCCATTTTTGGGCAATAACCCAAAAATGGGTGGAGATATGACTTTGGCGACAACACCATTCGATTCCATGGGCAAAATTACATAAGTGCACCAATTTTCATAAATTTTGAACACCGCATACAATCTCAAAAGCAAAATAACTGAAAATGGCCAAAAATCGCAAAAATCGTAAGGGGTACCCCTTACGATTTTTTCAGATTTTGGCTATTTTCAAACTTTTATTCATAAAAAATGAACCGGTTGGACAAAAATTATGAAAATTGGTACACTTATGTATTTTTGCCCGTAGAATCGAATGGTGTTGTCGCCAAATTCATATCTCGACCCATTTTTGGGTTAATACCCAAAAATGGGCAGTTTTGATCAAAACTTTGAATCTAAATATCTCGAGAACGAAACGAGATATCTACCTGCCGTTTCAAAATTTGGAATCAGCGCATTGAGAAGTATCTAGATACATATAAATTAGATTTTTGAAAATTTTGAAGTTTTATGAACAATTTTTGTCTAATAATTTTTTTCCTAATTTTACTGGTTTAGCCGGAAATGACGTCACACCTTAAAATGGGTCTTGTATCATTTTATAGAGAATTTCATACTGAACAACTTTTCTTCTATGCATTTTTCCTGTAAAATTAATATTTCAGCAGATATTTTAAAAAAACTGAAAAATGGTCAAAAAATTTAATTTTTGTCAAAGGTAAAAATTGTGAAAATCAAGCTTTACACTCTGTGTAAATCAACCTTTAGCTTTTAGGGACATCTATTGGAAAAATTGTTAAACAATTATATATTAACCTATGTGAACTTATATGATAAAATTAATAAAAAATAACTTTTAAGCTAATATTTCATTTAAAATTATTATTTTAAACAATGTTTGAGTATAAATACAAATAAATTATTAATAATTAGACCATTATAATAGAATTAGTTCGAGCATTTTGGCGCTGATGTCAAACCAAATCAAGTGGATAATTTTTAATAAATTTAGCGTATTTTAAGTACAAATCAACAATATATATTTAATTTTACACATTCTGCACAAATTCCAATAAGTTTTGTGTATTAATAAGTGAGTAATATAACAAAAACCTTTTTTAAGGTTTGGGAGAAAATTATCAACTGACGCCACAAGAGAAAATCGTTTCGGAATCTTGTACCAAACAGTTTTAAGGGATGATTGGCCGAAGACAACGCGCGAAAATGGGGCCCCGCAGCCGAACAAATGGACAGACACCGCGCCCTGAAGCTGTCAAGGTAGGAAAAGTTGTCTTCACGCCGTCCAACAACTCGTGTTTTTATCCTTCACAACCTGTGTCAATTGTATTATCTTTTATCCTATTTATTGTATTATCCTGTGTTCAATAAACGATTATTCCTGTGAAATTGTACATTTGTTCCTTTTAAATCCTTCCAGAAATCCTGAAATTCCTACGAGTTGCTGATGGTAAGTTTCAATAGATTTACACTATAATTTCACTTGAAAATATATTTATTTAACAATTACATGAAGATATATTCATTGTTGCAATATTTTTAAAAATCATCACAAGAAATAAAGGTAAGATTTGAATGAAATATTTGCACTGTTTTCACGGCGGAATATCTCGGATTGTACTCATATTTAAGTGACCGTTCTTACATCGTTTTATAGGGAATTTTATGCTAAACAATTTTTCTTCTATGTATTTTTTCTGTAAAATTAATATTTTAGGAGATATTTAAATATTTCTAAAATGATGCCCGTTTCAAATTTTCTCTAATGATGAAACTCCATTTTATCTTGCACATAACTCCTCAACGGTTAAAAATATCTTCATTTCAAATGCAGAATTAGATTCCTTGGGCTTTCAAATATAAATCACAACTCTTTCATCCCTTAAAACTGCAATACGAACATCAAAAACGGTCGTAAGTTCTTTAGGAACAACATTTGATTGGATACCGCTCTGAAATCGCCAAAGTTCAATTTTCAAACTCTCATAACTCCTCAACGGTTTAAAATATCTCAAAATTAACACTAAATTCGTGTTCTACGATGTCTGAAATATAATTTGACGTATTACCAAATCTTAAAACCGTTTGGACAAAGTTATATTGAACTATTTCTAAAATGACGACTGTCCCAAATCTTTTGCAATTCCTCCAAAACATCTAAATGTTTATTTGATGATAAATCGGGCTGAAATTTACAGGACATACATAAAACTAACTGAAAATAATTTATTTATACTTAAAACTAGTCAAAAATGTTTATTTTTTATTGAAATTATTAGTTTGGCAGCGGAAAAGTGTGGTTAAAAATCGTGTACGTCTCAAAAACATTCGGCTGGATTGCAGCGCCAAAAAGCTCGAACTTTTATTAACTATATTACCGACATTTTATTACATATTTGTAAATATCAATAATTATTAAATTATTGATATATTTATGCCCTAATTATACCTAAAAACTTGCTACACTATTATTTAATCGTATAATAAATAAAACTATTAGTCTGCTTTACCGGCAGAGTTAAAATGTCCTAACATAGTTCGGGTATTTTGGCGCTGCAAACAGCCCTGATATTTTTGAGACGTACATGATTTTTAACCACACTTTTCCGCTGTTAATCAAATATTTTCAATGAAAAATAAACGTTTTTGACTAGTTTTAAGTATAAATAAGTGATTTTCAGTTAGTTTTATGTATTTCCTGTAAATTTCAGCCCGATTCATCATCAAATAAACATTTGGAATGATTGAAAAAGATTTGGAACGGTCGTCATTTTAGAAATGTATAAATAAAACTTTGTCCAAATGGTTTTAAGATTTGGAAATAAGTCAATTTATATTTTAAATATCGTAGAACACGAATTTAGTGTTAATTTTGAGATATTTTAATCCGTTGAGGAGTTATGAGCGTCTGAAAATTTAACTTATCCATTCAGATGTTGTTCCTAAAGAACATACGGCCGTTTTCGATGTCCGTATTGCAGTTTTAAGGGATGAAAGTGTTGTGATTTATATTCTAATGTCCAAAGAATCCGATTCTGCACTCGAAATGAAGATATTTTCACCCGTTGAGGAGTTATGAGCAAGAGAAAATCTTGAAACTGTAAGTGAATATATTTGTGATTTCATGTGTTACAAGTGTTTTTATTGTTGTTGACAGCTGTATGGAACCCTGTTGCAAGTGGACAGACACAAAGACACCGCTGGACTTAATTCTGGACCGAACAGATGGACAGACATCGCGCCCTGAAGCTGTCAAGGTAGGAAAAGTTGTTTTCACGCCGTCCAACAACTCGTGTTCTGTCCTTCACATCCTGTGTCAATTGTATTATCTTTTATCCTATTTATTGTATTATCCTGTATTCAATAAACGATTATTCCTGTGAAATTGTACATTTATTCCTTTTAAAATCCTTCCAGAAATCCTGAAATTCCTACGAGTTGGTGACGGTAAGTTTCAATAGTCTTAAGCAATTTATCATTGAATATCTTGAAAAGTAATTGAGATAGCGACTTGGGGATTGTAATTTTAGATTCAACGCACTTCTTTCTACATGTGTACATTTTTTGTTTTGTAAATAAACCAATAAAAACAATAAATAACAAAAACACTTTAAAGTGTCGCATATTTACCCCCGAAAACTCCAATTTGGAGCACCATATCCAAATAAATTTTGGCTGATTCTTACATAACTTTGGATTCTCTACAAATTTTGTTATATACATTTTTTCCATAAAGTTGATAGTTTAGCCGGAAATGAGATCGTACCCAAAAATGGGTAGAGATATAATTTTGTCGTATCGATTTTTGAAATCTACGTATTTTTCTTCATACAACCCCAAAATATGAAAATTTTATATTTATAAATAAGGGCACTGTAATTGTCATACCCGAAACTGGGTGTACATACAAATTCTACACCCATATACATGAAATCTACATATTTTATTACGTACAGTCCCAAATTTTCGTTACTTAATATTTATAAACACAGGCGCTATGAATTTTTAAACATTTTGAATATGTCCCATTTTAATCGGCTACTGAAAATCTCAGATTTCGTACTTCATATCTCGAAAACGGTAAGAGATAGCGAAAAAGTGTATAGGACCTTTTCAATTGCACATCGAATTCTAGGGGGGGGTTTACATTTAACTTTTTTTGGTATGACGTACCAGTTCCGAGTTACGACGGTTTTTATGGGTTTTTGAGGGTTTTCAGCCTCCACACCCTTAATTTGGGGTTATATCGAAAAAAGTTTAATGTACGATCTACATAACTTAAAATTGTCTACATCTTGGTCTTATAACATTTTCTCGTAAAGTTGATAGTTTAGCCGGAAATGACGTCACACCCTAAAATGGGTAGAAATTCGAAGTTTGGATATCGATTTTCGGATTCCCCGTATTTTTCTACATATATACCCAAAATTTGGTTGTTCAATTATTAAAAATAAGAAAAATCCAAATTTTCCCATGCCCAAAACTGGGTTCAATAGGTTAAATATGAAATATATTTTTAATGTATCATACATAACTTTTTATGCTTTACAAATTATGTCGTATGAAATTTTCTTCTAGAATTGATAGTTTAGCCGGAAATGACGTCACACCTTATATTGGGTAGAGATACAAAGTCGTCGTATTTTTTTTCGGAATCTACGTAATTTTCTGCATATGAACTTCAAAATTTTATTATTTAATATTTGTAAATAAAGGCCCTACGAATTTTTAAAGTTTGAATTTTCTGATTGGCTGGAGGCGGAGCTACGTTAGCCAATGAAAAAATTACAACTTATTTTCTTATTGGCTGCCGTAGCTCCACCTACAGAGGGTGGGTTTAGGGGGCGACCAATGAAAAAATTCAAAATTTAAAAAATCGTAGGGCCTTTATTTACAAATATTAAATAATAAAATTTTGAAGTTCATATGCAGAAAATTACGTAGATTTCGAAAAAAAATACGACGACTTTGTATCTCTACCCAATATAAGATGTGACGTCATTTCCGGCTAAACTATTAGTTCTAAAAAAAAAACTTCATACGACACAAGTTGTAAAGCATAAAAAGTTATGTAGGATTCAACAAAAATATATTTCATATTTGACCTATTAGACCCAGTTTTGGGCATTGGAAACTTTGGATATTTCTTATTTTTAATAATTGAGAAACCAAATTTTGGGTATATATGCAGAAAAATACGTAGATTCCGAAAATCGATATCCAAACTTTGAATTCCCACCCATTTTAGGGTGTGACGTTATTTTCGGCTAAACTATAAATGTTACAAAAAATATCATATAACCAATTTGTAGAGAATTTTAAATTATGTAGATCATACATTAAACTTTTTTCGATATAACCCCAAATTAAGGGTGTGGAGGCTGAAAACCTATAAAAATCGTCGTAACTCGGAACTGGTATGTCGTATCAAAAAAAGTTAAATGTAAACCCCTCCTAAAATTCGATTTGCAATTGAAAAGGTCCTATACGATTTTTCACTATCTCTTACCGTTTTCGAGATATGAAGTACGAAATCTGGAATTTTCAGTAGCCGATTAAAATGGGACATATTCAAAATGTTTAAAAATTCACAGCGCCTGTATTTATAAATATTAAGTAACGAAAATTTGGGTATGTACGTAATAAAATACGGAGATTTCAAAAATATTGGTCCAGAATTTGTTTGTCCACCCAGTTTCGGGTATATCAATTACAATGCTCTTATTTATAATTATAAAATTTTCTTATTTTGGGTGTGTATGAAGAAAAATACGTAGATCTCAAAAATCGATACGGAAAAATTGTATCTACCCATTTTTGGGTTTGATTTTATTTCCCGCTAACAATTATCTCGAAAAAGAAAAGTCGGACAGGAAAACGTTTCAAATACATATTGTTTAGAATTTAATTTGTAACAAAAAATCCTAATAAAACTTTCCCCTAAAGTCTATAGTTTTCCCATTATTTGCAATAACCCACTTTTGGGGTTGAATAACTCCCCTAATATCAACCCCTATGGGCTCAGATTTCGCTATTCGTTAGACCTTTGTCCCTAATATACGTAAACCAAATTTGAAGCAAATCAGAGTCAAAAAGTTTTTTTTGCCAAAAAAACCCCAAGGCTTTAGTCCATGGTTTTAAGTTTCGATCGGGAAAAAAAAATTTGAGTTAGACATGACATCCCCCTAATTCGACCCCGAGGATTACGAATCCGGCATCCAAATTGTGAAATTACGAATAGTTCTTACGTAATTCAATGACATAATAATATATAATAGCGCATGTGTTTTACATTTTTTTTTGTTTTCCACTTATTAATAACTTTTTCTTTAGGTTCAATGAACTGCATTCAGCTTCCGGGGGTGGCAACTGCAGAAATCGAGGGAATTCCGGACCTGTTTGAGTTGGGAAACATCTTCAACGGCCCGCCTGAACTCCAGCGCCGATAACTCCGGAACTCATTGGAATTCTGCGTCGATTCTTCAAGATTTGAATTCTACGTGGAATTCTACGTCCATATTTGTTAAGTTAGTTTTTAAAAATTAATTAGGGCAGGAGTTATTAAGGGATGAAAAATTTTACATGTAGAAAAATTAGTTTTTCTTTAATAACTCCTGAACTAAATGGAATTTTGTGTCGATTCTTGCAAATTTGAATTCTACGTGGAATTCTACGTCTATATTTGTTAAGTTAGTTTTTAAAAATTAATTAGGGCAGGAGTTATTAAGGGATAAAAAATTTTACATGTAGAAAAATTAGTTTTTCTTTAATAACTCCTGAACTAAATGGAATTTTGTGTCGATTCTTGCAAATTTGAATTCTACGTGGAATTCTACTTCCATATTTGTTAAGTTAGTTTTTAAATATTAATTAGGGCAGGAGTTATTAAGGGATGAAAAATTTTACATGTAGAAAAATTAGTTTTTCTTTAATAACTCCTGAACTAAATGGAATTTTGTGTCGATTCTTGCAAATTTGAATTCTACGTGGAATTCTACGTCTATATTTGTTAAGTTAGTTTTTAAAAATTAATTAGGGCAGGAGTTATTAAGGGATGAAAAATTTTACATGTAGAAAAATTAGTTTTTCTTTAATAACTCCTGAACTAAATGGAATTTTGTGTCGATTCTTGCAAATTTGAATTCTACGTGGAATTCTACGTCTATATTTGTTAAGTTAGTTTTTAAAAATTAATTAGGGCAGGAGTTATTAAGGGATAAAAAATTTTACATGTAGAAAAATTAGTTTTTCTTTAATAACTCCTGAACTAAATGGAATTTTGTGTCGATTCTTGCAAATTTGAATTCTACGTGGAATTCTACTTCCATATTTGTTAAGTTAGTTTTTAAATATTAATTAGGGCAGGAGTTATTAAGGGATGAAAAATTTTACATGTAGAAAAATTAGTTTTTCTTTAATAACTCCTGAACTAAATGGAATTTTGTGTCGATTCTTGCAAATTTGAATTCTACGTGGAATTCTACGTCTATATTTGTTAAGTTAGTTTTTAAAAATTAATTAGGGCAGGAGTTATTAAGGGATGAAAAATTTTACATGTAGAAAAATTAGTTTTTCTTTAATAACTCCTGAACTAAATGGAATTTTGTGTCGATTCTTGCAAATTTGAATTCTACGTGGAATTCTACGTCTATATTTGTTAAGTTAGTTTTTAAAAATTAATTAGGGCAGGAGTTATTAAGGGATAAAAAATTTTACATGTAGAAAAATTAGTTTTTCTTTAATAACTCCTGAACTAAATGGAATTTTGTGTCGATTCTTGCAAATTTGAATTCTACGTGGAATTCTACTTCCATATTTGTTAAGTTAGTTTTTAAATATTAATTAGGGCAGGAGTTATTAAGGGATGAAAAATTTTACATGTAGAAAAATTAGTTTTTCTTTAATAACTTCTGAACTAAATGGAATTTTGTGTCGATTCTTGCAAATTTGAATTCTACGTGGAATTCTACGTCTATATTTGTTAAGTTAGTTTTTAAAAATTAATTAGGGCAGGAGTTATTAAGGGATGAAAAATTTTACATGTAGAAAAATTAGTTTTTCTTTAATAACTCCTGAACTAAATGGAATTTTGTGTCGATTCTTGCAAATTTGAATTCTACGTGGAATTTTACGTCCATATTTGTTAAGTTAGTTTTTAAAAATTAATTAGGGCAGGAGTTATTAAGGGATGAAAAATTTTACATGTAGAAAAATTAGTTTTTCTTTAATAACTCCTGAACTAAATGGAATTTTGTGTCGATTCTTGCAAATTTGAATTCTACGTGGAATTCTACGTCTATATTTGTTAAGTTAGTTTTTAAAAATTAATTAGGGCAGGAGTTATTAAGGGATAAAAAATTTTACATGTAGAAAAATTAGTTTTTCTTTAATAACTCCTGAACTAAATGGAATTTTGTGTCGATTCTTGCAAATTTGAATTCTACGTGGAATTCTACGTCCATATTTGTTAAGTTAGTTTTTAAATATTAATTAGGGCAGGAGTTATTAAGGGATGAAAAATTTTACATGTAGAAAAATTAGTTTTTCTTTAATAACTCCTGAACTAAATGGAATTTTGTGTCGATTCTTGCAAATTTGAATTCTACGTGGAATTCTACGTCCATACTTGTTAAGTTAGTTTTTAAAAATTAATTAGGGCAGGAGTTATTAAGGGATGAAAAATTTTACATGTAGAAAAATTAGTTTTTCTTTAATAACTCCTGAACTAAATGGAATTTTGTGTCGATTCTTGCAAATTTGAATTCTACGTGGAATTCTACGTCTATATTTGTTAAGTTAGTTTTTAAAAATTAATTAGGGCAGGAGTTATTAAGGGATGAAAAATTTTACATGTAGAAAAATTAGTTTTTCTTTAATAACTCCTGAACTAAATGGAATTTTGTGTCGATTCTTGCAAATTTGAATTCTACGTGGAATTCTACGTCCATATTTGTTAAGTTAGTTTTTAAATATTAATTAGGGCAGGAGTTATTAAGGGATAAAAAATTTTACATGTAGAAAAATTAGTTTTTCTTTAATAACTCCTGAACTAAATGGAATTCTGTGTCGATTCTTGCAAATTTGAATTCTACATGGAATTCTACGTCTATATTTGTTAAGTTAGTTTTTAAAAATTAATTAGAGCAGGAGTTATTAAGGGATGAAAAATTTTACATGTAGAAAAATTAGTTTTTCTTTAATAACTCCTGAACTAAATGGAATTCTTTGTCGATTTTTGAAAATTTGAACTTTACGTGGAATTCTACGTCCATATTTGTTAAATTAGTTTGTAAAAATTAATTAGGGTAGCAGTTATTAAGGGTTGAAATTGAACTATGTATTATTTGTTCTCAATAATTGTAAAATACATTGTATTTGTTTTAAACTGAATAAAACTTGTAAAAATGAATATATTCTTTTATTTTACAGCCCTAATTATTGTCCAACCCCTCTAGATTTTATAATTTTGGAGTTATAACACTTCTTTCCTCGAAATTTTGATGATAACAGGAATGCGACGAGTTCTTTTATTTTAAATGTACTTTATCCTTCTTGTTTAGCCCTCAAATTTACCCTAAAGGCGTTAAATACGTGAATTTCGTTGTTTTTTTTTTGGGGTCAATGACCTAAATTTACTCAGTTTTGAATCAAAAAATTTTGATGGTATCAGGATAACAGGAATGAAAAGAGTTCTCATATTTTAAATGTGACGTCGGATTCGTGTTCTACGGGTCGTAATTAGTCTAAAAAACCTTGTCCGGCCCTTCTAACTTCTGTAGTTTTCGAGCTATGAAACTTTTTCTTAACCCAATTTTACTCAGTTTTTGAGTCAAAATTTTCGTTGGTATCAGGATAACAGGAACGAAAAGAGTACTTTAAAATATGAAAAATGAGAGCTCTTCGCGTTCCTGTTATCCGGATACCATCAAAAATTTTGACTCAAAAACTGAGTAAAATTGGGTTAAGAAAAAGTTTCATAGCTCGAAAACTACAGAAGATAGAAGGGCCGGACAAGTGTTTTTAGACTAATTACGACCCGTAGAACACGAATCCGTCGTTACATTTAAAATATGAGAACTCTTTTCATTCCTGTTATCCGGATACCATCGAAAATTTTCGATTCAAAAACTGAGTAAATTCAGGTCATTGACCCCAAAAATTGAGTTAAAAAAAGTGCTGTAGCTCGTAAAATACAGAAGTTAGAAGGGCCGGACAGGGTTTTTTAGACTAATTAGAACCCGTAGGACACGAATCCGTCGTCAAATTTGAAATATGAGAACTCTTTTCGTTCCTGTTATCCTGATACCATCAAAATTTTTCGATTCAAAACTGAGTAAATTTAGGTCATTGACCCCAAAAAAAAAACAACGAAATTAACGTTATTAACGCCCCTAGGGTAAATCTGAGGGTTAAACAAGAAGGATATAATAGGAATTTAAATGATAAACATATATTTTGATATATTTTGTCCTTTTATTATAACACAAACATAATATACATTTATATGACAATAAATACATTTTATTTACAGTATTTATAGAAGATATATCCTGGGATGTCCTTAAGGCCCTTTGTTGAACCTGTAAACATAAAGAAAAACATTATTAAACACAGTTTAGTGACATTACAATATTATACTTTTCTAACAATTATCTCGAAAAAGAAAAGTCGGACAGGAAAATGTTTCAAATACATATTGTTTAGAATTTAATTTGTAACAAAAAATCCTAATAAACTTTTCCCCTAAAGTCTATAGTTTTCCCATTATTTGCAATAACCCACTTTAGGGTTGAATAACTCCGCTAATATCAACCCCTATGGGCTCAGATTTCGCTATTCGTTAGATCTTTGTCCCTAATATACGTAAACCAAACTTGAAGCAAATCGGAGTCAAAAAGTTTTTTTGGCGAAAAAAACCCCAAGGCTTTAGTCCATGGTTTTAAGTTTCGATTGGGAAAAAAAAATTTGAGTTAGACATGGCATCCCCCTAATTCGACCCCGAGGATTACGAATCCGGCATCCAAATTGAGAAATTCCGAATAGATCTTACGTAATTCAATGATATAATATCATGAAATGTAACAATGAATCTCACATAACAAACGGCCGTAGGGCAAATCTGACATCGGATTCGTGTTCTACGGATCGAAATTAGTTTAATAAAAGTTGTTCGGCCTTTCTACCCCTCATAGTTTCAGAGTTAAAGGGTTGATATCTAGGAGACTGTGAAAGTTGTAACTCCTCAACGGTTTAAAATATCTTCAAATTAACACGAAATTCGTGTTCTGCGATGTTTAAAATATAAAATCTCTAAGCCGTTTGGACAAAGTTTTATTTAAATATTTCCAAATTGACGTCCGTTCCAAATCTTTCGCTTATATGATTATAAATCGGGCTAAAATTTACAGGAAATACATAAAATTACCTGAAAATCACTTATTTATACTTAAAACTAGTCAAAAATGTTTAATTTTTATTGAAAATATTTAGTTAACAGCTGAAAAGTAAGGTTAAAAATCATGTACGTCTCAAAAACATCCGTCTGGTTAGCAGCGCCAAAATGCTTGAACTATGTTGGGACATTTTGCCTCAACCGGTAAATCAGATTAATAATTTTATTTATTATATGATAAAATAATAGTTTAACAAGTTTTCAAGTATATTTAGGCCATAAATACATCCATAAATTAATAATTATTGATATTTAAAAATTTGTAATAAAATGTCGGTAATATAGTTACTAAAAGTTCAAGCTTTCTCGCGCTGTAATCCAGCCGAATGTTTTTGGGACGTACACAATTTTTAACCACACTTTTTCATTGTTAAAGTAATATTTTCGATAAAAAATAAACATTTTCGACTAATTTTAAGTATAAATAAATGATTTCCAGTTAATTTTATGTGTGTCCTGTAAATTTCAGCTGGATTTATTACGAAATAAAAGTTTTGGAAGGATTTTTTCTACATGTAACATTTTCATCCCTTAATAACTCCTACCCTAATTAATTTTTGAAAACTAACTTAACAAATATGGACGTAGAATTCCACGTAAAGTTCAAATTTGCAAGAATCAACACAGAATTCCATTTAGTTCAGGAGTTATTAAAGAAAAACTAATTTTTCTACATAAGAAATTTTTCATCCCTTAATAACTCCTGCCCTAATTAATTTTTAAAAACTAAGTTAACAAATATGGACGTAGAATTCCACGTAGAATTCAAATTTGCAAGAATCGACACAGAATTCCATTTAGTTCAGGAGTTATTAAAGAAAAACTAATTTTTCTACATATGAATTTTTTCATCCCTTAATAACTCCTGCCCTAATTAATTTTTAAAAACCAACATAACAAATATGGACGTAGAATTCCATGTAGAATTCAAATTTTGAAGAATCGACGCAGAATTCCAATGAGTTCCGGAGTTATCGGCGCTGGAGTTCAGGCGGGCCGTTGAAGATGTTTCCCAACTCATCAGGTCCGGAATTCCCACGATTTCTGCAGTTGCCACCCCCGGAAGCTGAATGCAGTTCATTGAACCTAAAGAAAAAGTTATTAATAAGTGGAAAACAAAAAAAATGTCATTAGCCGACAAAATTATATACAACATTTTATCCCCAAAACTACAATTTGGAGCATCATATCTAAATAAATTTTGGCCGATTCTTACATAACTTTTTATTTTCTACAAATTTTGTTCTATACATTTTTTTCATAAAGTTGATGGTTTAGCCGGAAATAAAATCCTACCCAAAAATGGGTAGAGATACAATTCTGCCGTATCGATTTTTGAGATCTACGTATATTTCTTCATACATATCAAAAATATGAAAATTTTATATTTATAAATAAGGGCACTGTAATTGGCATACCCGAAACTGGGTGGACATACAAATTCTACACCCATATACATGAAATCTACATATTTTATTACGTACAGTCCCAAATTTTCGTTACTTAATATTTATAAACACAGGCGCTATGAATTTTTAAACATTTTGAATATGTCCCATTTTAATCGGCTACTGAAAATCTCAGATTTCGTACTTCATATCTCTGAAACGGTAAGAGATAGCGAAAAAGTGTATAGAACCTTTTCAATTGCAAATTGAATTCTAGGAGGGGTTTACATTTAACTTTTTTTGATACGACGTACCAGTTCCGAGTTACGACGGTTTTTACGTACTTTTAAGGGTTTTCAGCCTCCACACCCTTAATTTGGGGTAATATCGAAAAAAGTTTAATGTACGATCTACATAACTTAAAATTCTCTACAAATTAGTCATATAATATTATCTTGTAAAGTTGATAGTTTAGCCGGAAATGACATCACACCCTAAAATAGGTGGAAATTCGAAGTTTGGATATCGATTTTCGGAATCTACGTATTTTTCTGCATATATACCCAAAATTTGGTTCCTTAATTAGTAAAAATAAGAAAAGTCCAAATGTTCTTACGCCTAAAACTGGGTCAAATAGATCAAATATGAAATATATTTTTGGTGAATCATACATAACTTTTTATGCTTTACAAATTGTGTCGTATGAAATTTTTTTTTAGAACTAATAGTTTAGCCGGAAATGACGTCACACCTATTATTGGGTGAAGATACAAAGTCGACGTATTTTTTTTCGGAATCTTCGTAATTTTTTGCATATGTATCTAAAATTTGGTAATTTAATATTTGTAAATAAAGGCCCTACGAATTTTTAAAGTTTGAATTTTCTGATTGGTCGCCCCCTCTGTAGGTGGAGCTATGGCAGCCAATGAAAAAATAACTTATTTTCTTATTGGCTGCCGTAGCTCCACCTACAGAGGGTGGAGTTAAGGGACGACCAATGAAAAAATTCAAACTTTAAAAAATCGTAGGGCCTTTATTTACAAATATTAAATAATAAAATTTTGAAGTACATATGCAAAAAATTACGTAGATTCCGAAAAAAAATACGACGACTTTGTATCTCTACCCAATATAAAGTGTGACGTCATTTCCGGCTAAACTACCAATTCTAGAAGAAAGTTTCATACGACATAATTTGTAGAGAATAAAAAGTTATGTAAGATTCTCCAAAAATATATTTCATATTTGACCTATTGAACCTAGTTTTGGGCGTGGGAAAATTTGGACTTTTCTTATTTTTAATAATTGAAAAACCAAATTTTGGGTACATATGTAGAAAAATACGTAGATTCCGAAAATCGATATCCAAACTTCGAATTTCCACCCATTTTAGGATGTGGCATCATTTCCGGCTAAACTATCAACATTACAAAAAATTTCATATGACACCAGTTGTAGACAATTTTAAGTTATGTAGATCGTACATTAAACTTTTTTCGATATAACCCCAAATTAAGGGTGTGGAGGCTGAAAACCCTTAACAACCCATAAAAACCGTCGTAACTCGGAACTGGTACATCGTATCAAAAAAAGTTAAATGTAAACCCCCCCTAGAATTCCATTTGCAATTGAAAAGGTCCTATACACTTTTTCGCTATCTCTTACCGTTTTCGAGATATGAATTATGAAATCTGAGATTTTCAGTAGCCGATTAAAATGGGACATATTCAAAATGTTTAAAAATTCATAGCGCAAGTGTTTATAAATATTAAGTAACGAAAATTTGGGAATGTACGTAATAAAATATGTAGATTTCAAATATATGTGTGCGGAATTTGTATGTCGACCCAGTTTCGGGTATGACACTTACAGTGCCCTTATTTATAAATATAAAATTTTCATATTTTGGATATGTATGAAGAAAAATACGTAGATTTCAAAAATCGATACGACAAAATTGTATCTCTACCCGTTCTTGGGTATGATCTTATTTCCGGCTAAACCATCAACTTTATGAAAAAAATGTATATAACAAAATTTGTAGAGAATCCAAAGTTATGTAAGAATCAGCCAAAATTTACTTCGATATGGTGCTCCAAATTGGAGTTTTCGGGGGTAAATATGCGACACTTTAAAGTGTTTTTGTTATTTATTGTTTTTATTGGTTTATTTACAAAACAAAACAATGTACACATGTAGAAAGAAGTGCGTTGAATCTAAGATTATAATCCCCAATTCGTTATCTCAATTACTTTTCAAGATATTCAATGATAAATTGCTTAAAACTATTGAAACTTACCGTCACCAACTCGAAGGAATTTCAGGATTTCTGGAAGGATTTAAAAGGAATAAATGTACAATTTCACAGGAATAATCGTTTATTGAACACAGGATAATACAATAAATAGGATAAAAGATAATACAATTGACACAGGATGTGAAGGACAGAACACGAGTTGTTGGACGGCGTGAAAACAACTTTTCCTACCTTGACAGCTTCAGGGCGCGATGTCTGTCCATCTGTTCGGCTGCTGGGCCCCATTTTCACGCGTTGTCTTCGGCCAATCATCCCTTAAAACTGTTTGGTACAAGATTCGGAAACGATTTCCTCTTGTGGCGTCAGTTGATAATTTTCTCCAAACCTTAAAAAAGGTTTTTGTTACATTACTCACTTATTAATGCACAAAACTTACTGGAATTTGTATAGAATGTGTGAAATTAAATAAATATTGTTGTATTGTACTTAAAATACGATAAATTTATTAAAAATTATCCACTGGATTTGGTTTGACATCAGCGCCAAAATGCTCGAACTAATTCTATTATAATGTTCTAGTTATTAATAATTTATTTGTATTTATACTCTAAACATTGTTTAAAACAATAATTATAAATCAAATATTAGTTTAAAAGTTGTTTTTTTTTATTAATTTTATCATATAAATAATCATATAGGTTAGAATACGATTGTTTAACAATTTTCCCAATAGATGTCCCTAAAAGCTAAAGGTTGATTTACATAAGTGTAAAGCTTGATTTACACAATTTTTACTTTTGACAAAAATGAAAATGTTTGACCATTTTTTAATTTTTTTTAAATATCTGCTGAAATATTAATTTTACAGAAGAAATGCATAGAAGGAAAATTGTTCAGCATGAAATTCTCTATAAAATGATATAAGAATGGTCACTTAAATATGAGTGTAATCCGAGATATTCCGCCGTGAAATCAGTGCAACTATTTCATTCAAATCTTAACTTTATTTCTTGTGATTTTCATGGATAATTTTTTTATTAAAATATAAATATTGCATCACATATTAAATAATTGAACACAAAAATATTGCAATCATGAATATATCTTTATTTAATTGTTAAATAAATCATGTAATCTTATATAAATCTATTGAAACTTACCGTCACCAACTCGTAGGAATTTCAGGATTTCTGGAAGGATATAAAAGGAACAAATGTACAATTTCACAGGAATAATCGTTTATTGAACACAGGATAATACAATAATTAGGATAAAAGATAATACAATTGACACAGGATGTGAAGGACAGAACACGAGTTGTTGGACGGCGTGAAAACAACTTTTCCTACCTTGGCAGCTTCAGGGCGCGATGTCTGTCCATTGTTCGGCTGTAGGGCCCCATTTTGCCGCGTTGTCTTCGGCCAATCGTCGTTCAAGTTGTACCCCTGAAAACAAAAAAAAATATTTATAAAGATTGCAACAATTAAACTCGTAAAATCACTTTTTACCATAAAACTTCGAAATTTTCAAAAATCTAATTTTTATGTATCTAGATACTTCTCAATGCGCTGATTCCAAATTTTGAAACCGCAGGTCGATATCTCGTTTCGTTCTCGAGATATTTACATTTAAAGTTTTGCTCAAAACTGCCCATTTTTTGGTAATAACCCAAAAATGGGTCGAGATATGAATTTGGCGACATCACCATTCGATTCTACGGGCAAAATTACATAAGTACACCAATTTTCATTATTTTTGAATACCGCATACAGTCTCTAAAGCAAAATAACTAAAAATGGCCAAAATCTGAAAAAATTGTAAGGGGTACCCCTTAGGATTTTTTCAGATTTTGGCCATTTTCAAACTTTTATTCATAAAAAGTGAACCGGTTGGACAAAAATTATGAAAATTGGTATACTTATGTAATTTTGCCTGTAGAATCGAATGGTGATGTCGCTAAATTCATATCTCGACCCATTTTTGGGTTATTACCCAAAAACGGGCAGTTTTGAGCAAAACTTTGAATCTAAATATCTCGAGAACGAAAAGAGATATCGATCTGCGGTTTCAAAATTTGGAATCAGCGCATTGAGAAGTATCTAGATATATAAAAATTAGATTTTTGAAAATTTTGAAGTTTTTATCTAAATGTGGGGTATTTTGACTTTTGGAGCAATAATTCAAAAATGGATAGAAATATAAACTTGGTAGTAATATTGTTTGATTGCAAAGACAATGTTATGTAAGTGTACGCATTTTTAGAGTATTTGAACAACTGTGTGAATTTTTAGACATGTTATAAAAAAGTTCCTTGGAAAAGATTCTATATTTCACAGGTTTAACAGGTTCAGAATTAAGTCAAGCGATGTCTGTATGTCTGTCCACATGCAACAGGGTTTCTTACAGCTCTTAACAACAATAAAAACACTCGTAACAAACGAAATCACAAATATATTCACGTACCGTCTACAAGATTTTCTCCAGCGATGAAACTCCATTTCTCCTGCGCATAACTCCTCAACGGGTACAAATATCTTCATTTCGAGTGCAGAATCGGATTCCTTGGGCTTTAAAATATAAATCACAACAATTTCACCCCTTAAAACTGTTTGGTATAAGATTCGGAAACGATTTTCTCTTGTGGCGTCAGCTGATAATTTTCTCAAAATGTTTTTGTTGTATTAATCACTTATTATTGCACAAAACTTACTGAATTTGTATAAAATTAAATAAATATTGTTGTTCTGTATTTAATATAGGCTAAATTTATTAAAAATTATCCACTTGTCAGCTGGAAATTAGGTTAATATGTATTATCCAACCTGCATAACATTCGGTATGACATCAGCGCCAAAATGCTCGAACTAATTTATTTATAACATTCTAATTATTAATAATTTATTTGTATTTATACTCAAACATTATTTAAAACAATAATTTTAAATAAAATATTAGCTAAAAAGTTATTTTTTATTAATTTTACTATATAATTGTCTACATAGGTTAGAAAATGACTGTTTAACAATTTTTCCAATAGATGTCCCTAAAAGCTAAAGGTTGATTTACATATGAGGATAAAGCTTGATTTACACAATTTCTACTTTTTATAAAACGAATATTTTTGACCATTTTTCAGTTTTTTTAAAATATCTGCTGAAATATTAATTTTACTGAAAAAATGTATAGAAAAAAAGTTGTTCAGCATAAAATTCCCTATAAAATGATGCAAGAATAGTTGCTTAAATATGAGTGTAATCCGAGATATTCCACCGGGAAATCAATGCAAATCTTTATTTCTGGGTAAGAATTTTTTTTTATTAAAATATAAATATTTTTGGCTAGTTTTAAGTATATATAAATTATTTTCAATTAATTACCTGTAAGCTTCAGCTGGATTCATTACCTAATAAATAATTAAACATAAAAATATTGCAACAATGAATATATCTTTATTTAAATGTAAAACAAATACATTTTCCAGTGAAAATATAGTGTAATCTTATATAAAAAACCTCAAAAATTTCATTTTTGAAACTTTCAAGGCAATATTTTTAATAATATCTGAGATATAAGGCATTAAACATTAGCTATTGCTGGAATCAACTCTTTATAAATTCGAATACCGTTTAAGAACACATCTTTATTAAGAAATTCATTATTATCGTGCAATAATATGGGCGTATTATTCATAGGCGAAAATCCTATAGCAGGAATTCCAATTTCTCGTACATATCGGCTGTCTGTTCCCCCAGGAAATATCTGTTTTTTAAGAGACAAATTCCTATAAAACAAACATCAAAACATGGTCAATAACTGCTGAACCGCTACAAATAGGGCCTTAATTTTTTTAGAAATAAACTTGGGAGGTTCTATTTGATATATAAACATGTAAAACGTGCCAAAAAGTCCTTAAGAAATAAGGAAAAACTGCCCGTCAACTTGTAGAAAATTTTGGAAAAAAGTAGGGTTAGAAATTTGTAAATATCTCGGATATTATTAGAGATATGGGGTTGATTCTTGCAGAAATCGCTTCCTCAAGGTTTTTTCTATATATTTACATCATAAAACTTTTTTAAAATGTTTTAAAATGAAGAAAAACTAACCTTCAAAATCACAAAAACTATTGTAATTACTTTATTGGTTATAAAAATTTGAACCCTGTTTTCTACACTTTTTAACCGTAAATTTAACCACTTTTAAATGTATTTATATAAAATCGACCCTTGAGAATAGATTTTTGCAAAAATTAACGCTGTATCTCAAGCCGTTTCCGAGATATTAACATATTTCTAACCCTACTTTTTCCGGAACAAATACCAGCCGATTTCTCGTAATTTTTAAGGACTTTTTGACACTTTTATTATGTATATATACTAAATAAACATCCGCGAGTTCTTTTTTAAAGTCAAAACTTACAATTTTTTAGCCGTTTGTTGAAAAGCGACCCAAAAAAGATTAGAATCGTTGAGGTTAGTAACAGCTACTTGTGGTTCCTTTTGTTCATATTCTAAATGAACCCCTTCGCCCGCATTTTTACACCAAGTGTTTAACATAGCCTCAAAATCTTTTAAATTTACTGTAACAGCAATACGGACATCAAAAACGGCCGTAAGTTCTTTAGGAACAACGTTTGATTGAACGCCACCCTAAAATCGCGAAAGTTGCATTTTCAAATGATCATAACTACTCAACGGTTTAAAATATCTTAAAATTAACACGAAATTCGTGTTCTGCGATGTTTAAAATATAAATTAACCTATTTCCAAACCTTAAAACCGTTTGGACAAAGTTTTATTTAAATATTCGTAAAATGTCGCCCAAAACATTTATTTGGTAATAAATTCAGCTGAAATTTACAGGAAATACATAAAATTAACTGAAAATCATTTATTTATACTTAACACTAGTCAAAAATGTTTATTTTTTATTGAAAATATTTGGTTGACAGCGAAAAAGTGTGGTTAAAAATCATGTACAACTCAAAAACATCAGGCCGGTTTGCAGCGCCAAAATGCTCGAACTATGATGTGACATTTTGACTCTACCGGTAAAGCAAATCAATAATTTTATTTATTTTAGGATTAAACAATAGTTTAACATGTTTTTAAGTATATTAAGGGCATAAATATATCAATAATTGATATTTAAATATATGTAATAAAATGTCGGTAATATAGTTAATAATAGTTCGAGCTTTTTGGCGCTGTAATCCAACCGAATGTTTTTGAGACGTACACAATTTTTAACCACACTTTTTCGCTGTCAAACTAATATTTTCAATAAAAAACAAACATTTTTGATTAATTTTAAGCATAAATAAATGATTTGCAGTTAATTTTATATATGTCCTGTAAATTTCAGCCCGATTTATCACCAAATAAAAGTTTTGATGTTTTGCGAAAGATTTGGAACGGGCGACATTTTACAAATAGTTAAATAAAACTTTGTCAAAACGGTTTTAAAGTTTGAAAATGAGTTAATTTATATTTTAAACATCGTAGAACACGAATTTTACATTAATTTTAAGATATTTTAAACCGTTGAGGAGTTATGAGCGTTTAAAAATGTATATACAAAATGGCTGATTTTTTGTTTGAAAAAATTGCGTTTTAAATAAATTTCAAACATTTTTAACATATAAATATATAAAATAAACATTGTAGAATTCATTTTTAATACAATTAAATTAATATTTCATAATAATATATGATGTACTTACGTTTTTTCGTCCTTTGAAATACACAAAAATCACAAACAAGTTTTATTTCAAATATAGGTTATGTATCACACTTTTCTTACCTGTAATTGCGTCAAATTTATAGTTGTGACATCCCCAATTGTAAATTCAGGATTATTTTCCAATTTTTTCTTCTCTTGGGCCCTTAATTCCATGAATTTATTAATCATATATTGAATTTTTTCTCCAGCTGTATTTTCATGCAACAATGAACCGTGTCCTGTGTTTCCAGGACATTTAACGTGAATATCTGCCGATAAATGCAAGTAAAGTATTTAAAAATAATTAGTTTGTATAATTTTGTAATAATACATACGCCAAATTGACCGTTCACCGTAAAAAAGCGAAAAAGTTTGGTTAGGTGATGCGATGCCCTCGTCGAGTGAAAAACCAATATTTAAGGCCTTAAAGTCGTCAGTTTTTACAAATTTCATCATTCCATCTTTCCCTCCTGTCTCCTCGTCTGTAAATTTGAGCCAAAACGGCCTTAATTTAGTCAAAAAACGCAAAAAAAATCAGTCGAAACAAAAAGTTTTCCCGAAAGTTACACAAAGTTCAGCCATAGTTTTTTCATATTTCTTAAAGACTTTTTGGCACTTTTGTTACAATAAAATATCAAATAAACCTTCCCAAATTGATTTCTGCAAGTTTTAACTCGTTATCTTTAATAGTTTCCGAGATATTAATGAATTTGTGCACTCATGTTTCAGGCACAAATTTTGTGTGGTTATGTTATTTTAACCAAAAATTTCTTTGTTAATAAACATAATTAAATATTGTAAAAACACTTTATATATATTTTAAGCATCAAAAATTCCGATTTTGCAATAATTTTTAACATATCTCCAATAAGAAACGAGATAAAAGCATTTTAAAAACACCTACCTGGGACAAAACACAGATGCAATGTTCTTTTTAGTCTCACGCCGTCATTTTTCAATCTTCTAACAGTCTCAATATATTGAGACCCCACACACTTCATATCTTGAGCCCCACGCGCAAAAATATTACCTTTTTCGTCCATATGAGCCTCAAAAGGTGGGTATGACCAATTTTCCTGAAATATATCAACATTTACACCCAAATTGGGTGTTTGTGGTATTGAAACTTACTGGAAATACTGGGACAACATCCATATGACTGTTGAGGAGAATTGATGGCTGTTTTGGGTCTGTACCGAGCCAAGAAATAATAATAATTGGCTTTTTTGGAACGACATGATAGATTTTTATAGGTAAATCTAGTTGAGATGCTTGTAGCTTTAAAAATTCGATGCATTGCGCTGTAATATTAATAAATTTTACTTTGTTTATTAATTTTGTACAATTTTACAATGAATTTTATATAAAAAACGTACAATTTGTGCAGATTTTTAGGTTAACTCATAAAAATACGCCTAGAACTATCATGAAGTTATTGACACTTGTTTTATATTGGTCGCTAACTTCACACAATGTAAAATATTATTAAAAATATGTAAAATTACATAATTTACTTACAATAATCTACATTTGGATGTACACTAGGTATTCGCAAATATTCTCTGAAATTAGAAATTGCTTGATCGTCACACATTGTAAAAAATGTTTTTTAGAAAGTTATTTGTGTTTTAAAATGTTCTAGAATGTTCTACGGTTGTTTTTAGACTGTAGTTTTGTCTCGTGATTCGCTAAACAAGTTTTAAATAGGAACAAGACACTTATATATCATTTAAAGTCATTATTTAATCAGTAAACAAGTTTATCTGGAAAAATACAACAATATTTGTTTGAAAATACTTTATTTTAATCATCTAGACCACAAAACAAACTAATTGTTATCTTTTATGTCAAATAAATACATTTTAAAGTCAAATATTTACCGCAAAATAATAAATAACTAAATTCAAACATTTTTTCGTATCTAGTAACTTTATTTTTACCCCTAACAACCCCAAATTATCGATTTTTCAAAATTCAAAATGGTGGTGTTGAAATTTACGTGTTTTTTGCTTTTAATATCAGAAATATACGGTGGAGTTTTGATTTTAAGCCCAAAGGAGACTCAAATATCGGGTTTAAAGCCTTTTGATATTGTAGAATACAATAATTTAAAATCTAACTTCAAAAAAGGCAAAATTATATCGTTTAAAATTAATTCAGAACAAATACCGCAAAATTGTAAAAGTATCTTGCAAAACAAATACACTAGTTATGTGCCAACAATTGAATTTGAACCAGATAACATTATCAGTAAGTATTGTTAAGATTTACAACAATATAATATGAAACACCCAAATTTTTAATATCACATTGAATATTTTATTATCCACCCATTTTAGGGTAAAAATATTTTGGTAACATATTTATTGATTGTTCAGCTATGTTCACACCCATTTTTAAGGTGTAATTGTTGCTCAATTCAAAGATATTTGTAAAAAAGTAACCTAGAAATTTTGCACAAAATTTTCTAAATTTTTAAAAGTTAATATTTCATGAACCACTCTATTGTTATAAATATTTAATACAGGATATTATAAAATATATATTTGGGAGTACACATACCAAATTTTGTTGATCTATCTCGAATAGTTTTAGAGTTATTGATAAAAATGTCAAAAACGGTCGCAACCAGCAATACATCCGCGTAGTCAAATTTGTATTTTTTGTGCAAAATTTTGACAAAGTTTAACAATTAATAATTATTAAACTACTTAATTATTATAAATAATTGTTATAGAATATTGTTAACTATATATTTGAGAGTATACATACCAATTTTTGTGAGTTTATCTCAAACAGTTTTTGAGTTATTGATAAAAATGTAAAAAATGGTCAATGGATGATTTCAACAATTCAAAATTTTGACAATGTTTAATAATTAACAATTATTGAACTACTTAATTGTTATAAACAATTGATGTAAAATATTATTAAGCATATATTTGAGAGTATATATACAAAATTTTGTTGATCTATCTCTAATAGTTTTTGAGTTATTGATAAAAATGTCAAAACTGGTCGCAACCAGCAATACATCCGCGTAGTCAGTGTTGTATTTTTTGTGCAAAATTTTGACAAAGTTTAACAATTAATAATTATTAAACTACTTAATTGTTATAAATAATTAATATAGGATATTGTTAAGCATATATTTGAGAGTATACATACCAAATTTTGTGGGGTTATCTCAAATAGTTTTTGAGTTATTGATCAAAATGTAAAAAATGGTCAATTGATGTTTTCAACAATTACCACAAAATTTTGACAATGTTTAATAGTTAACAATTATTGAACTACTTAATTGTTATTAATAATTGATATAAAATATTATTAAGCATATATTGAAGAGTATACATGCTAAATTTTGTTGATCTATCTCAAATAGTTTTTGAGTTATTGATAAAAATGTCAAAAATGGTCACAACCAGCAATACATCCGCGTAGTCAGTGTTGTATTTTTTGTGAGAAATTTTGACAAAGTTTAACAATTAATATTTATTAAACTATTTAATTGTTATAAATAATTGAAATAGGATATTATTAAGTATATATTTGAGAGTATATATACCAATTTTTATTAGTTTATCTCAAATAGTTTTTGAGTTATTGATAAAAGTGTAAAAAATGGTCATTCAACAATACTTACCTTTTTTCTATTGTTTGTTGCAGTTTTAAACAACAAAGAAAAAGACAATTGCAATGAAATAAAGAAAAAAATCCGTTCTTTAGAATTAAACAATCAAAAAAACATAATATACTTAATTTTTCATAACAGTATTCGCGTAAAACGTGAAAATTTAGATAACAACTTAACCTCTACACAAAATACTTTCACAACTGAAGAAAACAACGTCATTTTCGGGAAAGAACGAAATTTCCCCAAATTAAATTTCGACCCAGACGATTCAATTGTTTATATTGTACAAGACAAAGCAATTTTGTACAGCGCAAAAGCCCCAATTTTGTACATAAACGACACGGCGCAAATTTTGGGCCAAGCGGCTTTGACAACATTTGACGAACGGGGGAATTATTCGCGTTTAAGTTGCACAATACCAACTGAAGACGGAAAAATAACCCTACGTTTTAGATTTCCTTGGGAAAATGGCTACTGGAGTTTAACAATGGTCGAAATAGAAAATTTTGACGTTAAATATAATTTATCCATAACAAAAGACGTCAGCGCGCCTGAGTAAGTATAACATAACCTAAAAATGCATTTAACTAATTTTTTGTTATAAACAGGAACTTTTCGCATATTTGTGGTGGCGAAACTGTTTTTTCTGACCAATCAGGAATTGTTAACCTAACTTTATTTGATTTGCAAGTACAGCCGCGCACGGGCCAATCAAAATTCAGCGATGCGTATAACTGCGTGCCATTCGTTACTGGGCCGATTTGTTCGGGCATTTTCGTAACTAGCATCCTTGCGATTGGTCTGCTCATTGGCCTATCAGCGTTAGGCAGCATTAAAACAATGGACAAATTCGATAATTCAAAAACAAAACAATTAACTATTACAATAATGGGTGAATAAATTTAATTGTTATAATAATATTATGTACATCTATTATAAAAAATAAATATATTATATGTATATTAAAAATATATTACAAGTATTAACAATGTGTTTTTTTGTTTTTATTACCATAGCAACCACTTGTTTCTTTTGTTTATTTGCAGTTACTAGGCAGCCATACTTGTGGAACATGCGTTACCAAGGGAACGGATTGTTGTTTCGGGCATGCTGTCAAACTATAAACAAATGAACAGCGATTTTTTTAATTCGTTGTAACTTTTTTATTTGAAGAGATACGAAATTTGTTTTTAAACGAAAAATATTCAGAATTTAATTATTTATTCATTTATGGTAAAAAATTTGGGGAAAAAATAAAAATTGTTACTAGAAACAAATGAACAACGATTTTTTTCAATTTGTTGTAACTTTTTTATTTGAAGAGATACGAAATTTGTTTTTAAACGAAAAATGTTCAGAATTTAATTATTTATTCATTTATGGCAAAAAATTTGGGGAAAAAATAAAAATTGTTACTAGAAACAAATGAATAGCGATTTTTTTAATTCGTTGTAACTTTTTTATTTGAAGAGATACAAAATTTGTTTTTAAACGAAAAATGTCCAGAATTTAATTATTTAATCATTTATAAAAAAAAATTTGGGGAAAAAATAAAAATTGTTACTAGAAACAAATGAACAACGATTTTTTCAATTTGTTGTAACTTTTTTATTTGAAGAGATACGTAATTTGTTTTTAAACAAAAAATGTTCAGAATTTAGTTTTCTTTTCATTTATGGCAAAAAATTTGGGGAAAAATATAAAACTGTTACTAGAAACAAATGACTAGCGATTTTTTCAATTTGTTGTAACTTTTTTATTTGAAGAGATACCAAAATTTTTTTCAAACGAAAAATGTTTAAAATTTATTAATCTATTTATTTCCGAAAAAAAAAAATTGGACTTACCTTTGACCGGTTTCCAAATTATCGATTGTAACTTTAGTTACATATATTTTTGGAGGGCTTAAAATACGCCATGTTAACGGGTTAAACATGGACGAATGATACTGCCATTCAACTTGAACAGCCTAAAAAAAATTTTGAAAAATCAAAATTTTGAAAATTTTTTTTTCAAAATTTTGATTACTTTAAAATCTTGAACTACACTTCCTGGGACAACAGTCGTGTATGTGTGCCCAGGTTCATGATATCTTCCCTCATTTAATGGAAATCGACCACTAGAAGGATCTACGCCTCTTCCAAAATTATTAATTTTTGAAAAAACCGTGAACCATAATTGACCAATTTCACCCCCATGTATTTTTGACTCATTATTTGCTGAAATTGTTACTGAAACTCTGTAATGCCCCCCTGAAATTTATCATAAATTAATAAAAATAAAAGAAAAATATTTTGTTCTTACTGCAAAAGGGCTGAGCCGGCCCTGTGATCAAAAACAAAGGAGGCAATTCATCACCATTTTTGATTAGACGATTTTTGACTAAATTTTTGTAATATTTCTCACTCTGATAACCGAATTTAACACAAAAATGTCCATTTTGATTACATTTAATACAACTGCCGTTTTTAAATGCCTTAAAAACAAATAAATTAGACGAAAACACAAAAAACATAACCTAACATCAAACCTCATAACTTGAACAAGTAATTGCAGTAAAACTACAATCGGAATTAATGCTTTCAGTAAAAAATTCATAACTACGAATGTGATTACAGCTTAAAAATTTCTTAAGGCCCAAAACAAACGACCCTTGAGACGCAGAAATATATTCTACCATTCCCTGAAATATGAAAAAACAGTTGTTGATTTGTCGTTCATAACTCGCTTAATAGTAAAAATTTCGCAAAAATAACTTCAAATTCGTATTCTACAGAGTTTAAACTATATATCAACTAATTTTCAAGGCTTAAAACTACCTAAAAATAGTTAAATTTAAAACATTCTAACCTTAACATTTTTAGAATTTTCGGCACTTCAACAACAATTATTTAACAATAAAAACAATTAAAATTCACTGTAAACACATAAAAAACACTTACACACACTTAAAACTAATTAAAAACACTAATTTTTATGTAAAATTAAGTAAAATACACCTGTTTTTCACATAAACAATCACCGTGTAACAGCGCCAAAATGGTCGAACTAATCATCCATAATTACCGACCGAGTTATAACATATTTTAAATATCAATAATTAATAACTTATTAACGTATTTACCCCTTAACTACCCCAAAAAACATATTAAACAATAATTTAATCCTATAATAAATAAAATTATTAATTTGTTGTACCGGCAGAGTCAAAATGTCACAACATAGTTCGAGCATTTTGGCGCTGCAAACCGGCCGGATGTTTTTGAGACGTACATGATTTTTAACCACACTTTTCAGCTGTCAACTAAATATTTTTAGTAAAAAATAAATATTTTTGATTAGTTTTAAGTATAAATAAATGATTTTCAGCTAATTTTATGTATTTCCTGTAAATTTCAGCTGATTTTATACCAAAATAACAAATTTGATGTTCTGGAAGAATTGGAAGTTTCGGAAACAGGCTGTCATTTTAGAAATACTTGAATAAAACTTAGTTCAAACAGTTTTAAGATTTGGAAATAAGGTAATTTATATTTTAAACACCGTAGAACACGTTTTTCGTACTATAAACCCTTAATTTTAACCCTAAATACCTAAAAAATGGGTTTAAACTTTAATAAAATTTTCAGCCACTTCCGAAATTGCAAAATTGTTTATAACTTTAAAAATAATGAATTTTAACAAGTCAAAAGTTTGTATAATATGTAAAAAACATCACAGATTTCGTTTTTCGCCCTATAAACCCTTAATTTGAGCCCTAAATACCCAAAAATTGAGTGTGAACTTGATATAACCACAAAAATTACAACACAAATTTTCTACCATGTTCCTAAATAACAAATTTGTTAATATCTTGTAAAATAAGTAATATTACATCTTGAAAATTTCACTGAATATGTAAAAAACTCTGTAGATTTCAATTTTGACAACCCTACACCCTAAATCGTACTTTTTATACCCAAAAAAGGGCTGCAAACTTCAATAACCTCAACAATCAAAATACAATTTTTTTACAGTGTTCCTAAATCACAAATTTGTTAATATCTTGTAAAATAATTAATATTAAAGCTTTAAAATTTCACTACATATGTAAAAAACTCTGTAGAATTCATTTTTGACAACCCCACACCCTAAATCGTGCTTTTTATACCCAAAAAAGGGCTGCAAACTTCAATAACCTCAACAATCAAAACAATTTTTTTACAATGTTCCTAAATTACAAATTTGTTAATAACTTGTAAAATAATTAATATTAAAGCTTGAAAATTTCATTACATATGTAAAAAACTCTGTAGATTTCATTTTTGACAACCCCACACCCTAAATCGTACTTCTTATACCCAAAAAAAGGCTGCAAACTTCAATAACATCAACAATCAAAACACAATTTTTTTACAATGTTCCTAAATTACAAATTTGTTAATAACTTGTAAAATAATTAATATTAAAGCTTTAAAATTTCATTACATATGTAAAAAACTCTGTAGATTTCATTTTTGACAACCCCACACCCTAAATCGTACTTCTTATACCCAAAAAAAAGGCTGCAAACTTCAATAACATCAACAATCAAAACACAATTTTTTTACAATGTTCCTAAATTACAAATTTGTTAATAACTTGTAAAATAATTAATATTAAAGCTTTAAAATTTCACTACATATGTAAAAAACTCTGTAGATTTCATTTTTGACACCTCCACACCCAAAATCATACTCCAAATCGCCAAAATCGGCCCTTAAAGTCACTATACTTACCTTTCCACATCCGGGTTGTTCTGATCCGCCATTAGGAAAAAAATCAACATGTCCAACTTGTTCAATTATCCCTAAACCGCCTCTTATAAACATATTAGCGTCTGTATGAATTATATCCACATATTTTGCTGCAGAGGGCGTTAAACGCACAGGTCTTTTGGCTCGCGCAAAATGTGGTTCCGCCGGATCTAACCCCGTAATTCTGCCCAGAGTTAAATTAAATTGCTAGGGAAATTCATTGTTGTAATCAACATTTTCATTGTTGTAATCAAGAAAATAATATGCAATACTTACTTTTTGAAGGGCGTAGCCGATGTATCCGCTAAGATGAGCCCCTAAAGAATGGCCTATAACATGTACATGATCCAAATTTTGGTTTTTTGTGTGTAAAGAAATCATTTCTAATACATGAGCCATCATGGCCCCTACTAAACGGATATTTGCTACTGCTTGTGTATAAGGGGGCTCAGAGCCACCGCCCCAATCAATATGGATTACGTTACATGGATGTTTTTTGTGTAATTCAAGCCTTAGTTTGTGCATCTAAAAAAAAATAGCAAATTTTGAAAAAAAAATTTGGATTTTTTTTTTCAATATTTTGGTAATTCCTAAAGCCTTTTTGGCATGTTTAACGTGTTTATATATCAATTGAAGCCTGCTGAATGCATTGCTGGAAGAATTAGCACAATACCTCTCGCCGTTTATGAGCTATTAACAATTAAATTCATTAGTGTGCAATAAATATTTTTTTGATTTTTTCAAAATTTTGGAAAACCGTAAGGCCCTTTTAATATGTTTGTATATCAATTGAAACCTCCTGAATGCATTGCTGGAAGAAATAGCACAATACCTCTCGCCGTTTATCAGCTATTAACAATTAACTCCTATGATGTTCAATAAATAATTTTTTGACTTTTTTTCAAAATTTTGGAAAAACGTAAGGACTTTTGACACTTTTAATATGTTTGTATATAAATTCAAGCCTCCTGAATGCATTGCTAAAAGAATTAGCACAATACCTCTCGCCGTTCAGCAATTAACAATTAAATTCAATAAAAAAAAATTCTATTTTTTTCAAAATTTTGGAAAATCCTAAGGCCCTTTTGGCATGTTTAATATGTTTATATATCAATTGAAGCCTCCTGAATGCATTGCTGAACGAATAAGCACAATACGTCTCGCCATTTAGAAGATATTAACAATTAAACCCAATAGTGTTCAATAATTTTTTTTAATTTTTTTTTTTAATTTTGGAAAAACAGTAAGGACTTTTTGACACTTTTATTATGTTTGTATATAAATTCAAGCCTCCTGAATGCATTGCTGAAAGAATTAGCACAATACCTCTCGCCGTTTATCAGCTATTAACAATTAACCCCTATGATGTTCAATAAATATTTTTTTTGATTCTTTTCAAAATTTTGGAAAAACGTAAGGACTTTTTGACACTTTTAATATGTTTGTATATCAATTCAAGCCTCCTGAATGCATTTCTAAAAGAATTAGCACAATACCTCTCGCCGTTTATCAGCTATTAAAAATTAAACTCAATAATGTTCAATAAATAATTTTTTTGACTTTTTTCAAAATTTTGGCAAATCCTAAGGCCCTTTTGGCATGTTTCACACGTTTACATATCAACTCAAACCTCCTGAATGCATTGCTGAAAGAATTAGCACAATACCTCTCGCCGTTTAGCTGCTATTAACATTTTAATCCATCAGTGTTAAAAAAATATATTTTTTGATATTTTTCCCAAAAAAACTTATACATACCCATGGCCTGTGCCCATTTTCTAGGTACCCATGGGCAATAACATATAATGGAAGCTCCACGTCCATTTTTGAGTGTAGGACCATTTCTGGGTCATCTAAATCAAAAACAAACGGACTTTTTTGTTCGGCATTTTGATATAACCAAAAACCGGGTTTTATCTGTAAAACAATTTATTAAAAATAAACCATATTTTATATATTTTATTTTACCTTATCTGGGTACTCCGGAAAGTGGGCGACTGGGCGATATTGACTTAGCCATGGATATGAAATTGGAAAACATCCATAAGCTCCATAACATTTTGTGTCGTTAATTTCTGAAAAAAAAAAAAAAATAGTAATAATTATCAAAAAATATGTTTTAGAGTTTTTAAATTCATTTATACCCAAATTATGGTGTGAAGAATTACACCAATTTACTCCAAATTTATGGTACTTAAGAATAAGTACTGCTTTTTGGTCAAAATTGTTCAAAAAAATAAAGAAAAAGTGAAAAAACTTATAAAATTTGGGTTTTTAACAATTTTAAACAGTTTATACCATATTTAGGGTGTTGTACCATACACCAATTTTCACCAAAATGTTGGTACCATATGGTACTGTATTCCTATGCATAAAAATTGTCCAAAAAATTGGTGTAAAGTAAAAAAATTACGTAAAACTCAAAAATCTGTCAAAAATAGTGTTTTTTTCCAATTTATACCATATTTAAGGTGTTATACCATACAGCCATTTTCACCAAAATGTTGGTACTATATGGCACTTTATTCCTATGGGTAGAAACTGCCCAAAAATGGGTGTAAACAATAAAAAAATTGGAAAAAAACTAAAAAAAATGTCAAAAACAGCATTTTATTGTATTTTTATCCAATTTATACCCAGTTTAAGGTATTGTACCACGTAACCACTTTCACTAAAATGTTGATACTATATGTCACTTTATTCCTATGGATAAAAATTGCCCAAAAATGGGTGTAAACAATAAAAAAATTGGGGAAAAAATCAAAAATCTGTCAAAAACAGTGTTTTTTGTAATTTTATGCGATTTATACCCAGTTTAAGGTATTGTACCATGTACCGACTTTCACCAAATTGTTGGTACTATATGATACTTTATTCCTATGGGTAAAAATTGCCCAAAAATGGGTGTAAACAATAAAAAATTGGAAAAAAATCAAAAATCTATCAAAAACAGTGTTTTTTTTGTATTTTTATCCAATTTATACCCAGTTTAAGGTATTGTACCATGTACCAACTTTCACCAAAATGTTGGTACTATATGGTACTGTATTCCTATGGGTATAATTGCCCAAAAATGGGTGTAAACCATAAAAAAAATTGAGAAAAAATTAAAAATCGATGTTTTTCAATTTTAAACCATATTTTGGGTATAATATACCATACATACCTTTACCAATTTGCTGATAATACAACGTATTTGCTTCCATGGTATCAGAATTATTAGAATTCTGTGTTGCTAGTATAAAAAAAGTCCTTAACATAAAACCACTAGTGGCATTTCCAAAACTCAGCATTTTTAACAACTTTTTAGACTTTTTCAACTTAAAATAACACTTAAGTCGTACTTAAAATCAACTTAAAATATATACTAAACATCCCAGACACGGATACGATAAAATTTAACAGAATATTTCTCTTATCTCGGGGTCAAAGGTCATTTGAAATATAAAAGGTCATATAATGCGTCAATAAATTTCAAAAACTTTATATAGGCTGTTAAAGTAATATTTTGTGATGTAAGAAACAAGAAAATATCAAAAAACAAATGCTGAACACTGTGTAGAAACATTTGCCAATCGATAAACATTATTATGTCTTCATTTATTTCATAAAAAAAACAGATGACGACGTATAAATAGACATAAAATAATAGATCATCAATATTCGTAATTTTATTTTTTTAACTGTTACAATGAAACAATTGAAAAATATCTACAAATAACAATTGAAAACAAGTGTGAATCGCTTTTCAGTGCGAAACAAAACACAATCTACATTGTTATATATTAATATCATAAAACAAATGATTTAAATTTGAAGAGAGAAAATCGTTTTTTTTTTCAACCCCCCACTATTTTTCATTTTTTTTTGGGTTGCTAAGCTACGAGTTCATTTGTTTAATATTCGTTGCATTTTTTTAAATATTGATCACAATTGTGAAGACTAGAAGCAAATGTGTATGTGTAAATTATTTTCCAGTTCAAAATTGGCGCCATTTCCGAAGATTTCCGAGGGTGAGCGGACAAGTCCGAACAGTTCCGGAGATGCACGAACCCGCCATTTTCGAGCTGTTCACATTTTTTCCGTTCAAATGTTTTATGTTTAAACAGAAAAATTATTTTTAACAATAAATATCACATTTTAAAATATTCCAAAAAAGGAATTTTATATATAAATTGTTTCATTAAAAATTTAAACAGTTTTTTGACGAAATTGAGTATTTTTTCTGGTTAATTCAATTTTTTTTAATGAAACAATTGAATAGGACTATATATAAAATCCTGAAACGTGGCTATATAGCGATGCTATTTTGTTTATGATATGCTAGTAGCACTAAATCCACTAGATTAACAATTGTTTTGGGAAAAAATTCCTTAAATTGGTGAAAAGTCGATGTTTTCTTGTTTTTCTTTGAAAATACATTGTTTTTTTTAGTCGTATATATTCGGCAAACATCGTCAAACAAATGAATGTTGCGTAAAAGTGCTGTAAACAGTTGAAAAACGCTTAGATTTGAAAGAAATATCTGTTTTTCAAAGAAAAACAACAATTTTTTCGCGAAAAAAATTATTTTTTCGACTTTTCGGCCTTTTTTATACATTTTTACATAATTATGCATTTGTCTTTGGCAGTAGCACGAGTACTTTTGCCCCCAGCTTGTAAACTAATATTCCTCGATTTTTCCAAATTTAATAATTCCTGAAACAATTGCTTAACGTTGTGATTTGTTTTAGCGGATGTTTCCATGAAGGAAACGCCCCAGCTGGCAGCTTCCGCTTGGCCCTCTGATGACGTCACTTCCCGCAATTCAGCACTTTCGTCGCATTTGTTTCCGACTAGCATTACAGGAATTTGGGATAAATCGGGACCTTTTAGTTCCTTTATAAGCTGAAATATCACAAATATTGGCGGGAGGTGTCACTTGAAACCTTTACAAGATTAAAGAGTAGGGTTTGATGTATTTATAACCAAAATTTTGTTGGTGTATCTCTAATAGTTTCAGAGATATTTAATTTTGAAGTTACAACCATTTTTTTTGAAAATTTTAGGTTTTGGGGTCATTTCCGGCTAAACTACCAACTTTAGGGAAAAAATGTATATGATAAAAGTTGTTTAGAATTAAAAGTTTAGCAACTTTTATTTGAAACTTTTTTTTGTTTAAGGGTTGGTATTGGAGATACAAGTAAAAATAACCTTACAAGCTGAAATTACACAAATATTGGTCATTTCCGGCCAAACTACCAACTTTAGGGCAAAAATGTATATGACAAAAGTTGTTTAGAATTGAAAGTTTTGCAACTTTTATTTGAAACTTTTTTTTTTGTTTGAAGGTTGGTACTGGAGCTACAAGTAAAAATAAACTAATTTTTGTTTTTTCAATTGAAAATTGGTTGTTTTTTTTTTTTGAAAATTTTATGTTTTGGGATATTTCCGGCTAAACTACCAACTTTAGGAAAAAAATGTGTATGATAAAAGTTGTTTAGAATTGAAAGTTTTGCAACTTTTATTTGAAACTTTTTTTTTGTTTAAAGGTTGGTATTGGAGATACAAGTAAAAATATCAGTATAAGCTGAAATTACACAAATATTGGTCATTTCCGGTTAAACTACCAACTTTAGGGCAAAAATGTATATGACAAAAGTTGATTAGAACTGAAAGTTTTGCAACTTTTATTTGAAACTTTTTTTTGTTTAAGGGTTGGTATTGGAGTTACAAGCAAAAATAATCTAATTTTTGTTTTTTCATATGGAAAATTGGTTGTTTTTGTATTAAAATATGCAATTTTTTGATGTGGCAGCATAAAATAAATATAGAAGAATGTTTTTTACATAATTTTACAGCATAAAAACATGTAAAAATGAGTGAAAATATGGGGAAAACATTAAATTATCACACTTACTTCCCAAATTGGACGTAATTCCTCCAAAGATTGTCTACTTGAAACACTGTAGACCAAAATAAAAGCGTGGCCTTTACTTATAGACAATCTTTGCATAGCTGGGAATTGATGGGATCCAGTGGTGTCCGTTATTTGAAGGGTACATATATTTTTATTACAAGAAATAACCTGTAATATGCAACACATTAATGCATTGGTAGTTGTTCACTTTTTGGGCGATTTATTTGGGGTTTACAGGGTTTAAAAGTGGGTTTATAGAATTGGAAGGGTTTATAATATTATAGAAATAGTTGTATGTTATATTTAAACTGTATTTTTAGGGCTAAAAATTTCAAAAAATCAATTTTTGATTGTTTTAGATATTTTCAAATTTTAAAGCTTGTTTAGCCCGAAATTAAAGGTGCAATTTATTCAAAAATATTAAAAAAGTCTTAAACAATTATTATATTATTAATTTCAAGAGATAAATTTGCCAAAAAGACCCTAAAATGTCCAATTTTGGCCGTACATCAAAGTATTGCAAAAAGTATAAGTTACATAAATTTATTTCATATATTTACCCGATTTTAGGGTAAATACTAAAAGGCTAAAGTGTCAATTATATTTAAAACATTTCAAAAAGGGACTAAAGTTGATTATTTTATCGATTCCAGTGGACTAAAGGGCAGAAATACATCAAAATTTACAAGACATGTGTGTATGAAAATTTGTCTGAATTTCAGGGGTTTTTCATGTATTTTACCCCAATTTCAGGGTAAATATTAAAAGGCTAAAGTGTCAACTATGCATAAAACATTTCAAAAAGGGACTAAAGTTGATTATTTTATCGATTCCAGTGGACTAAAGGGCACAAATACATCAAAATTTACAAAACATGTATGTATGAAAATTTGCTTTAATTTCAGGGGTTTTTCATGTATTTTACCCTAATTTCAGGGTAAATACTAAAAGGCTAAAGTGTCAATTATGCATAAAACATTTCAAAAAGGGACTAAAGTTGATTATTTTATCGATCCCAATGGACTAAAGGGCACAAATACATCAAAATTTACAAGACATGTATGTATGAAAATTTGCTTTAATTTCAGGGGTTTTTCATGTATTTTACCCCAATTTCAGGGTAAATACTAAAAGGCTAAAGTGTCAATTATATATAAAACAGTTCAAAAAGGGACTAAAGTTGATTATTTTATAGATTCCAGTGGACTAAAGGGCACAAATACATCAAAATTTACAAGACATGTATGTATGAAAATTTGCTTTAATTTCAGGGGTTTTTCATGTATTTTACCCCAATTTCAGGGTAAATACTAAAAGGCTAAAGTGTCAATTATGCATAAAACATATCAAAAAGGGACTAAAGTTGATTATTTTATCGATTCCAGTGGACTAAAGGGCACAAATACATCAAAATTTACAAAACATGTGTGTATGAAAATTTGCTTTAATTTCAGGGGTTTTTCATGAATTATACAAAAGACTAAAGCGCTAATTATGCATAAAACAGTTCAAAAAGGGACTAAAGTTAATTATTTTATCGATTTCAATGGACTAAAGTGTCAAAAATATATTAAATTATGCAATACATCTATGTATAAAAAATTGTCTGTATTTCAGGGTTTTTTTTTAAGGTAAATCACAGATATAATTAACAAAAATTTCAACAAACCTGTCGATACGTGTCCTCAATAGTTGGAATATAACTTTCCCGGAAAGTGCCTTTTACAAACCGTAAAACAAGGCTACTTTTCCCCACGCCTCCGGCCCCAAAAACCACCACTCTGTAATCATTACTTTGCTCTGGCATTTTTACTGAAAATTACTGAAAACTGCGACAAATTTTCAGCATTTCGTTGTACAGATTGAGGTTAAGAACTATTTCACTGATTTTCAGTTGTTTTTTAAGTGAAACTCATTGTTAAACAGTTGTTTTTTAATTTAGAAACAATTTGAAAACGTTTATTGTTATTTTGATGCTCGTTTGTTAGCAATTTTTCAACAAAAATATTACAATGACGTCACATCGATGCTAAAAATATATTATTGATTAGTTGCCAGCGATTTCAGAGACATCTAGTGTGCGTAAACTTAATTGAAAGGTCAAATTTTCAGAAAAAAACGTTTGTTTTATTCATTTTTTATATTTATTGTTAATAATATCACAAAATACATAAACAAATGAAGATAGGTGAGTTATTTGTGGTCCCCCGATGCGTTTTTGTCCATTTCTTTTGTTTCACAACACTCCTTTGTTTTTTTGTTTTCAGTTTTCCCCTCAACGACTGTCTTTTGTTTGATTTGCTTCATTTTTTCGGTGTTTTTCAATTGTTTAACACTTAGATCGTCATTTTTTTTATCTTCTATTAATTCAATAAAATTTCTGTGTTGATTTTTCAATATTTGTTTTAATTTTTTTTCGGTTATATGGTTGTTTTTTTTTTCTTCAGAATTTCCAAAACAAAATGATATTAAATGGAAAAAATTGAATTTTATTGTTTTATTTAAAACAAATGACAGTAGTATGCAGGTTAATAAACAAAAGAATAACAGTAATACGGGTAAAATTATTATATTTAGTGGAAATGGGAAACTTCCTATAAAAACATAAAAATTACCAAAAAAAAATAAAAATTTTGGCCATTTTTTTTTACCATATATTCCGTTACATAATTGGCCAAAAGCTACGCCTAGTTTTTGGGCTGGATACGTCACTGTCCTAGTAAAAATTTCACTTAATACCACCCCTGGTGTAACTTTATAAAAAATATCTTCATATCTATATTCAAAATATTCTTTACACTTATCTTTGGTCCCTAAAACACCCAAAAATGGGTAAAATTTCCCTAAAATGGGTCTGTTACGTTTGACCCATATAATATTGTTAACTTACGAAAAAATTGCGCCAAAAATTGTACAGTGTTCATATTATCCGGTTGACACTCAATCGGTATTTTTTCATATTTTAAAGATTTGGCAACGTACTCAGCCATGGATTTCTATAATTCACACACCTTAAAATGGGTATAACAGGTGTGGATAATAATTTACCTGATATAAATGCACCCAAGTGAAAATAAAGTCAAAAATGAAAAAATTTATCAACAGAAATTTGAATATTTTGAAATAACTGAAATGTTGTTTAAACAATTGATATAAAACAAATGTATAGCACGCAATAACAATTGAAAGTATGCCCTCGCGAGACAAAAGAACGCTCAAACATTTGTGAAACGTGTTTTCTAAATATTTTTGCAAAAATTCATAACTGGGTTTTTCAAAAATTTCTGTCAAAATTTTATCAATTTTTTCCAAATTTTCTGTGTCCCCCTGGCCAAAATTTTTTAAAAATTGATATTTTTCAGCATCTATTTTAAAAAATAAATGACCCGAGAACACGTTCGGGTCAATAAAATCCTCATGGACCGAATTTAAAAGCAAATTTATAATTCTACGCAAGTACAAATTTGATAGGTTAGTTTTTCCATCATTTTCCCTGCTTAAAGCAGGCTTTTGGTCCGAATATTTTAAATATTCGTCAGATGGGCTCATATCATACGGGTCGACCCAATCACTGGGTATGGCCTGCAGATAAACACCCGAAAAAAGGTCGAAAACGACCTATAAGTTTAAATATAAAAATTAGCTATTTACAATGAAATAAATAATAAAAAAACTTACATATATAACCAAAACACACTTAAAAAACATTTTTATAATTAAAAAACATTAATATTAGTCAAAAAACTCAATAATCCAACGATTTTTCCTCATATAACCTTCAAAGTGACATCTGTCAAACAGCGACACTTTTCGCGAACTAAAAATCATGTTGGCAACATTGAATCAGTGTTGCCACCAGTCTAAACGTTAAACAATATAAGCAACTATTGCAGACACGTGTTTTGTAAGTTTTTGACCCAAAAAAGCTTTAATTAATATTTAAAATGGCTGGAAATAAGAAAAAACGTAATGTTGAACAAAATTCCAGCGGAAATAACAGTGAAAATGAAGCGGAAACTATGGATATTGAAACAGTAAGTTTTCTAACCTATTTATTGTTGTTTTTACAAATATATTATTGTGTTTAAAGACAATAGAGGCTGATTTTGAGGGGCGAAATCCCGATGAAAGTGATTTTCACGGCATTCAACAACTATTAAAACAATTATTTTTAAAAGCCCATATTAACCTAACCCAACTTTCTGACATGATAACTGCTCAACAAGGTTTAGGGAGCGTTCTTAAACAAAGCATTGATGATTTTGATGATAACACTGATGATATTGATGATACAGAATCATCAAAAGATGTATTTGGTGTTACAACAATCCTTAACCTAACTTCAAACAATGTACGTATTTTTTGTCGGCCATTTTGAAAAATATTAATGTGATTTCGTTGCCAGGGTAACGAATGCGTCAAACAATTGTTCGAATTGTTGAAATCTTTGGCCAATGAACACGCTGATAGCGATAAACAAGCTAAACTTTCAAATATTTTGACGGGAAAAAAAGTAGGGTTATTATTAAATGAAAGATTTATCAATATTCCTGCGAAAATCGCTGACCCGTTAATGGAAAGTTTGTTAAATGAATTAAATCGTATAAAAAACAAAAATCCAAGCTATAATTTCGATTATTTTTTGATGATTTGCAAAACTTATAAACAATTGACGAAAAATAAACAAGGTACGTATTTTGGCGCCAAATTTAAAAATAATTAACAATTATTGTTTTTAGAGGACGAATATGTTTTTATAAATCAAGAAGAAGAAATATTTTCTCAAAATTCTGAACTGATTTTTGAGTTTTCAGTTGAAAAGGAAACAGATATGGCCGTTTCCGGAAAATGGACTGAAGATGATAAACAAATGATTCCTCACAGACGTGTTCTTTTGTTTCAGGCCAATAAATTACCGGAAATTATACAGAAAGTTAAAAAATTTGTAAACTAAATAAATAAATATACTTTAAAATATTTAATTTGTAATTATTTTCATTAATTCTTAATAAAATTTAAAGTTTTTTAATAAACTGACAGTTTGTAGTTCACAATTTTGTCAACAGGTGTCGCTCAAATCGCAATTTAAATTTGGCTGCGTTCCACTATTCACTTTATGGAGTCTACTACACATTTGATGTTTTTTAAGTATCACTTCCGGTTGATCTAATTTGTTATTTCAATAAATAAAAAAGTCTGTAATAAGAAATTTTGGATTATATTTTATTTTTCCTCAAAAATCTGTTAAAAGCTTCAAGTAAAGTACCACTTCCGGTTTATCAAAATTAAAATCTAATATGTTTCAAATTATATACGAGTTTTAAATACCAAATTTGAAAAGTTTGAGTCATATTTTTAAAGAAAATCTGTTCAGAGCTTCAAGTAAAGTACCACTTCCGGGTTATCAATTTTAGAATAAATCTAATATGTCATTCTCATTAATAAAAAAGTCTTAAATACTAAATTTGAAAATTTTTGGATTATAAAATAATTTGTTTTTTACAATAATCTGTTCAGAGCTTCAAGTAAAGTACCACTTCCGGTTTATCAATTCCAACCAAAATCTAATATGTTGTTCAACTTCATATGAAAGTCTTAAATACTAAAATTCAAAAGTTTTGGATCATATTTTAATATATTTTTTCAAGAAAATCTATTCAGAGCTTCAAGTAAAGTATCACTTCCGGTTTATCAATTCTAACCAAAATCTAACATGTTGTTCAACTTCATATGAAAGTCTTAAATACTAAAATTCAAAAGTTTTGGATCATATTTTAATATATTTTTTCAAGAAAATCTATTCAGAGCTTCAAGTAAAGTACCACTTTCGGTTATATAATTTTACCCAAAATCTAATCAACTTTTTATATTAATGCAGAAAGCTTAAATACGGAAAATTGAAATTATTGAACGTTTTATATAAGAGTTATCGTGGATGAAATAATCGTCACACACACACACACACACACACATACACACACACACACACAGAGAGAGAGAGAGAGAGACATCATTGTAAAAATAGCAAAAACGTATTGTTGGGGACCCTAATTCGTGCTTATTCACTAAAAACTCACTATCGATTTTTTTAAATATTTTAAAAATTTGTAAAAAAAAATCAAAGTATCTTTTACTTTTTTTTAAATATTAAATTGTTTTCAATTGGCAACACTGTACATTCATATACAGAAATGTCCAAATATTCTGAATTCCCAAAAAAAATCAACAAATCTCTTACAATTTTTGAGATATTTAGCCTTAAACACAAATGTTTTTATAAAATATATATTTACTTTAATTTTAAGGTAAAACAATATATGTACTTATAAAATAATATCCAAAAAATACAAATATGTAATAATTATCAATGTATCTTTTACCATTTTTAAGAGAATTACATTTTAAACACTAAACTCTACCCTATAGAGTGTATAGTGGAACACTGCCATTTGCATAGTTCACGGTTTTGTCGCTAGATGTCTCAATATTGGCTGCGTTCCACTATTTACTTTGTACAATTGAATTTAGTATAGAGTTTATGCATATACTCTACATTTAGTGTATAGAGTATTTAAAGATGCAGTTTTTTATTGTTTTCAATTGTTTTAACGCAATTATTCAATTGTTTTATTGATTATTTTACATGTTATATTTAATGTTATTTGTTTTCTTTAAAAATGATTTTGAATATTTTACCATTTTTGAAATAAGTGTTAATAACTTTTGTACCAAGATAAATTTCGACCCAAAAATGGGTATATATACGTAAAATTGTCCAAATTTTCCGAATTTGCAATAATTTCAACCGTATCTTTAACCGTGTAGGAGCTATCAGGGTTTAAACACAAAATTTTGTACAGTAAAAATTGTGACTTAATATACATATACATCGTTACGCTACAGTGAACTGTTTGTGAATAGAGGGGCTACAGTTCAGTTTGCGTGCAGCTGTGTTAAGTGGGAGATGTTTTACGGTGATATCCGTTAAAAAAATACGGAAAAAATTGAGAAAAACTTTAAATTTTGACGTGTTTTCAAAGTTTTTTTAAGTTTTAAATATTTTTACGTAGTTTTAAAGTTATTTATATTATAAATAATTAATTTTTATTTAATAAAAATTATTATTTTGTAATAAACAATTGTTAAAACAAATAATTCATTTGTTTATAAGGGATTATTTAATAATATATGGTAAGTACCAACTGTTTTTTTACATTATTTATATGTTTTTGTCATATAACTGTTTTTAAAAAACAATTGCAATTTTTTCTCACGACCCCATTCAATTGTTTTACGATTATACAACCCGGAAATGATTAAGGGTTTAACCGGAAGTAATTTATAACGACAAATTAAAAAAATTGCTGTTCAATTATTAATATTATTTATTTAATTTCAATGGTTACAAAATTAATTATTTACTGTTGAAACAATTGCGTAACTATGGCAACGGGAGATGTATCATGATTGTTGTTATTATCTCTATGGTAACGTGGGAAAATTAAGATTAGAAAGTTGAACATCGTTAATTATATTTTGTCGGATTTCGACTGTTATGTTGATTGGCATTTGTTTTGCGGCAGATGTTTCACATAGGGTAGCAGTCAATTGTTTGTTTTCACCCCCCCTAATAACAAAAGAACGCGCAACTACATATATCTTTTGTTTTTTTTGCTATTAAATAATGATTAGGGTCAAAAAACTGTGTCATTTGTTTTTGGGTCATATTTAGTCTAGTTTTGACCTTTTGAATAATCTGAGGTCATTCCCAAAGGTCATCCGCAGGTCATTAAAGACCTCAAGTACAACAAACGTGAACTTCGGGTCAATGACCCGGCATTAAAAATTTTTAATTTTCAGCCGATTTCAGTGAATAATTTCAGTTATGAAAACCCAATTTACGCTGTAAAAAACATGTCTGTGTCTAGCGGTGGGTTGAGGCGATCTTCTGCACCCAAAAAAGGGTTCGGGCATTACAACCGACCCAAAAAAATAACAGATTATCACACTGAATATACAGATAATGAGAGTAGAATTTCCACGCCAAAAATCAGTACTCGAAGCCAAAGTTTGGTAAGTATTTATAGTTGTGCCCCTTCCTAGAAATGTACGCCCATGGTCTGGTGTATACAACATTCCTTAGACATGGCCTAAGGCCTTTTGAGCATCGGAGAAACAAAAAAGTATTTGTAATTTTTTAAAAAGAAAAAATAACATTTTTTTCAAAGTTTAAGCGTGTTTACGTTCATTTGTTTGAGTTTTCAAGACAAAAGAATGCGAATAATTGACGATCGTGGGTGCTGGAGCGTAGATCCTCCATTGTTTTACCTACACACTTAAACACACACCCTTTTGTTTTGCATTTAAATAATTTAAACACATAATTAAATATTTTAATTTTCAAAAATTATTTTTTAAATATACAGTCACTGTTTACTGATTTTAGAGTGCACTACAGCCTACTGCGATTATCCAACCCCGAATGGCACAACTTGAGACTTTGGAAGCTAAAGTATGTCTCAAAAAGTCTCAAAATAAATAAATAATTCAAAAAAATTTCAGATGGCGTCTATTGAAGTTAGTTTAAGTTCAGCTACTCCAAGACGCAAAAAATGCCTGCCAGTCTCAACTCCAGTCTCAAGGAACTTAATGAGTACAAGTCTCAACCCTTTAGAGCACATAGAAAGTCTCAAAAATAAACTCAAAGACAAGGAAAACTCAATAACTTCAATACGAAGTTTGAAAAACAATAATTTCCCGGTCTCAAGTAAAAGTCTCAACAGCTCAGTCTCAGAAATTGAGAAAAAAAGTCTCGAGGACAAAATAAACAAAATAAAAATTGATGTTGACAATAAAAAAATGGCGATAAAGAACTTAAAATGTTGTCTAGATAAATTAGACATTACAGATAATATTGGTAAGTTATATTTTTGTTAATATCTCAAAAAGTTGTTGAGATTTTTGAGTAATTTTTGGAACAAATGTTGGCAACACTCCGCGTTATATACATACAAAATTTAATCAAATTATCTCAAATAATTTCGGAGTTATTAAGTTATAAAATTAGACATTACATATAATATAGGTAAATTACATTTTTTCTAATATCTCAAAAAGTTGTTGAGATTTTATAGTAATTTTTGGTACAAATATTGGCAACACTGTACAGTATATACATACAAAATTTCATCAAATTATCTCAAATAGTTTCTGAGTTATTACGGATAATATTAGTAAGTTACATTTTTGTGAATATCTCAAAAAGTTGATGAGATTTTAAAGTTATTTTTGGTACAAATGTTGGCAACAATGGACAGTATTCACATACAAAGTTTCATGAAATTATCTCAAATAATTTATGAGTTATTAAGTTATAAAATTAGATATTACATATAATATAGGTAAATTACATTTTTATTAATATCTCAAAAATTAAATGAGATTTTTGAGTAATTTTTGGTACAAATATTGGCAACATTGTGCCGTATAGACATACAAAATTTTATGAAATTATCTCAAATAGTTTCTGAGTTATTACGGATAATATTGGTAAGTTACATTTTTGTGAATATCTCAAAAATTAGTTGAGTAATTTTTGGAACAAATATTGGCAACAATGCACAATGTATATATCCAAAATTTCATTACATTATCTCAAATAGTTTCTGAGTTATTAAGTCAAAAAATTAGATATTACAGATAATATTGACAAATTACGTTTTTATAAATATCTCAAAAAGTTGTTGAGATTTTTGAGTAATTTTTGGCAGAAATATTGGCAACATTGTACAGTATATACTTACAAAATTTCATCATATTATCTCAAATAGTTTTTGAGTTATTACAGATAATATTGGTAATTTACATTTTTGTAAATATCTCAAAAAATTGTTGAGATTTTTGAGTAATTTTTGGTACAAATATTGGCAACACTGTACAGTATATACATACAAAATTTCATCAAATTATCTCAAATAGTTTCTGAGTTATCAAGCCATAAAATCAATAGAACTCAACCAAAAAAAAATCTTTTTTTTTTAGATATTCGAATTCAACAAGCTGAACTTGAGTACCAATTAGGCAGAGAAGAACTCAACCTGTTGAGCCTTTTAGAAGAGCTAAGAACTTTACAAATAAATTTAGACGAAACTGGAACTCAACAACGAAAAATATCTCAGAACTCAACTGTATTTAAAACTGTTACAGAACTCGGAAATAAAGTAAAATTATTGGCTTTACAAGTACTTTATAATCCGGTTACACCCAGATTTGGGTATGGCATAACAAACAATGGAATAATAGTTGAATGGTGTGATAGGGACACTCAATTGTTAAAAGGCGACAGGTATTTTAAAAATTGAAACAGTGACATCTATCGGTGAATAGCTGAACTATTTACATTAGTTCGGACGTTCAATCATAGATGGCGCAAAAAACCAAAATTTTTTTTTGTTTATTTTTCGAATTTTTTTTATTTTAGGATAATAGAAATTAATGGAAAATTATTAATAAGTCGAATTCCAACTTTAAACGATATTAATCGATTATTTTCATTATGTCTGGAATTTTCTCAAATTGTAATTTTAAGAGGAAATTTTGAAGACTTCCCGACAAATTTCCAAAATTCTGAAGTCTCAAGTCTTCGCCACGAACTAAATCTCGTCCGTGAAAGGGCCGAAGATATTCAAAAAACAAAAGAAACCCTCCGAACAGATAATTTGCGTTTAACACACAGAATATCGTATTTAGAAGAACAAGTTTCTGAGTTATTAGAATCTAGAAGGCTTAGGAAACATCATCATCACCATAGCAACAAAGAACAAAACACACGCGTCGCTGCAAACAATAAACAAAACGTAACAAAAATAAAAATTGATGATTTACAGGTTTTTCTCTATTTTTTTTACTTTGCCTACTTGTTTGACCGGTCATTTTGTAGATTTACCAGAAGGGAGGTACGAGGACATATCTACCCAAAAATGGGTGTGAGAATACACCCAAAAAAGCGCCCAGTAGTCCTTGTATTAGCTTGAAAGATGAGACGAATTCAAATTTTGAATATGAGGTATGACATTTTTTTAAAATTGTTAATAACTTTTGTTTTAACAAAATAATTTTGAAAATGATTTGGGTATTATATAGAAAAATGTCTGAAATTTCCATATTTGCAATAATTTTCAACGTATCTTTAATAGTTTTTGAGTTATCGGCCCATAAACTTAAACAAAATTAAAGTTAAAATAACAGTTTTTTAAAATTGTTAAAAATTTTTTTTCGTAAAAATTTTTTGAAAATTATTTGGGTATTATATAGAAAAATGTCTAAAATTTCCATATTTGCAATAATTTTTAACATATCTTTACTAGTTTTTGAGTTAATGGCCCTTAAACTTAGACAAAATTAAATAACAATTTTAAAATTGTTAATAACTTTTTTTTTGGTACAATAATTTTGAAAAAAATACGGGTATTATATAAAAAATATCTGAAATTTCCATATTAGCAATAATTTCCAAGATATCTTTAATAATTTTTGAGTTATTGGCCCTTAAACTTAGACAAAATTAAAGTTAAATAACAATTTTTCAAAATTGTTAATAACCTTTCTTTGGCACAAATTTTTTGAAAATTATTTGGTTATTATATACAAAAATGTCTGAAATTTCCATATTTGTAATAATTTTCAAAGTATCTTTAATAGTTTTTGAGTTATCGGCCCATAAGCTGAAACAAAATTAAAGTTAAAATAACAGTTTTTAAAAATTGTTAATAACTTTTTTTCATACAAATTTTTTGAAAATATTTGGTCATTATATAGAAAAATGTCTGAAATTTCCAAATTTACAAAAAATTTCAACGTATCTTTTATAGTTTTTGAGTTATCTGCCCCTAAACTTATACAAAATTAAAGTTAAATTTTTGTGTATTTACCAATTTTTTTCAATCATTAATAAAATTATTATTTACCACAATTTTAAGGTAAAACTTTATAAACATATACAAAAAAGTCCAAATTTTTCAAATTTACAAAAATTTCCAACATATCTCTAACCATTTCCGAGTTACAGCCCTTGAAACTCATTCAATTTTTTCAGAGTTACACTCAAAAAATTCCAGACGCCCGTAGCGTGAAATCATTGGAATTAGACGCATCCCCACACCCAAATTGGGTGCGGAAGAGTCTCGACTACACATCAGAACCTGTCACACCCATATCTGGGTTTAGAAAGCGCCCTACACCGCCAAAAAAGCCAGTAAGGCTGAGTTTACACAGAGCGCAAAGTTTGCAAAATGTTGAAAATGATATTTTAAATTCGCAAAGTCCGGGCCAAATTTTGGAAAATCAGGGACGAAAAAGAACTCGAGAAAAGTCTCTAAATGGACTTCGGTGGACTTCTAATGGACTACAAGGGCCCAAAACTTATAATAGTAGCAATAAATGGTATTAAATATATATGTATCTGTTGTATTTATTTGTAAATAGCAAAATAAATTATCAAAAAAATTTCATCATTTTCTCTTACTCATAACTCCTCAACGGGTAAAAATATCGTCATTTCGAATTCTTTGGACTTTAAAATATAAATTACAACAATTTAAAACAATAATTTTAAATTAAATAGTTACTTATATTGAATATATTCACGTACCGTTCACAAGATTTTCTCCAGCGATGAAACATCATTTTCTCATGCTCATAACTCCTCAACGGGTACAAATATCTTCATTTCGAGTGCAGAATCGGATTCCTTGGACTTTAAAATATAAATCACAACAATTTCACCCCTTAAAACTGTTTGGTATAAGATTCGGAAACGATTTTCTCTTGTGGCGTCAGTTAATAATTTTCTCAAAATGTTTTTCTTAAGTTACTCACTTATTAATGCACAAAACTTACTGGAATTTGTGCAAAATGTGTAAAATTAAATAAATATTGTTGTTTTGTACTTAAAACAGGCTAAATTTATTAAAAATTATCCACTTGTCAGCTGGAAATTTGGTTAAAATGTATTATCCAACCTGCATAACATTCGGTATGACATCAGCGCCAAAAAGCTCGAACTAATTATATTATAATATTCTAATTATTAATAATTTATTTATATTTATACTTAAATATTGTTTAAAACAATAAATTAAATAAAATATTACCTTAAAAGTTAATTTTTTTATTAAATTTATCATTGTATGTTAGAATTTGACTGTTTAACAATTTTTCCAATAGATGTCCCTAAAAGCTAAAGGTTGATTTACATATGAAGATAAAGCTTGATTTTCACTATTTTTACCTTTAGAAAAATGAAAATTTTTGACTATTTTTCAGTTTTTTGTAAATATCTGCTGAAATATCAATTTTACAGAAAAAATACATAGAAAAAAAGTTGTTTAACATGAAATTCCCTATAAAATGGTATAGGAATGGTTGCAAAAATATGCGTGTAATCCGAGATATTCCGCCTTGAAAATAGGCTAAATTTATTAAAAATTATCCACTTCACATCAGAGCCAAAATGCTCGAACTAATTTATTTATAACATTCTAATTATTAATAATTTATTTGTATTTATACTCAAATATTGTTTAAAATAATAATTTTAAATGAAATATTAGCTTAAAAACTATTTTTTTTATTAATTTTACCATATAATTGTCCTCAAGGTTAGAATTTGACTGTTTAACAATTTTTCCAATAGATGTCCCTAAAAGCTAAAGGTTGATTTACATATGAAGATAAAGCTTGATTTTCACTATTTTTACCTTTAGAAAAATGAAAATTTTTGACTATTTTTCAGTTTTTTTTAAATATCTGCTGAAATAACAATTTTACAAGAAAAATACGTACAAGAAAAGTTGTTCAACATGAAATTCCCTATAAAATGGTATATGAATGGTCTCTTAAATATGATTGTAATCCGAGATATTCCACTGTGAAAATATCTTACCTTTTTATTTTGCAGTTTTTTTTAAATATCTCCTGAAATATTAATTTTACAAAAAAAATGTTTAGGAAATAATTTGTTCAGCATGAAATTCCCTGCAAAACAGTACAAGAATGGTTGCTTAAATATGAGTGTAATCCGAGATATGCCGCTTGGAAAAAACAATATACAATACATATTTTATTAAACATTTATATCAATACATTAGACAACACTTTATAACATTATATTAACATTCTACGGCCATTTTGTTTTATTTATTCAAGTTTGAGTCCCTAAATATGCGTCTGAAAATAAATCTAATTCATGAGTGATATAATTAGCTTTATTTTTTAAGACTTTCGCTTGAGAGGCTTTTTCCTCTAAATCTCGAATTGTTACATCTAAAGTCTCAATTTCTTTTTGCATATATGACGTAGATTCATCAACCAAATGGCATAATCGCGCAAAAGTGCCACTTAATTCTTGTTGAACCTAAAGACGAATAAAATGAGGCTATTTTGTGATAATTATTGTTGTTTTTGCAAACCTGGTGACTGCAATTTGCTGACGTGAGATCTACAATCATTCTCAGTTTTTTTGAGGCGTGTTGAGTATATTGTCGTTTGAATGTACGTTCTTTTGCTTTTGTTGTCCATGTAAGACGTTCGTATAAGTATAGACAGCCGTAGACTACGCCTGTTACAGCTATAAGACGCCAACCGACTGTTTTCAAGAGCTAGAACGCGAGAGGCAATTTTGGATAAGCGGAGGCTATTTTGATTGGTTGAGGCCATTTTGAATTTAAGTGGAGGCAATTTTGATTAAGTTGATTTATTGGGAGTGATTTTTATATACTTACAAATCCAGCCACGAACAGCCCGCCTACAGTCCCTCCTTGACTCCCTGTCAATCCAGCCATAGCGACCTTAGACACCAGGCTCCAATCTTCAGGCGTTATGCCCCTAGGCACCCCAGAAGGCACTAAATTCAACCCTTGACCCGATTGAATCACCTCCCTCGGCTCGTGTTGCATATCTCGATTTTTAACCGGTTTTATCGCCCGAAACCGATAAAAAAGCGATGTTAAACCCCACGAAAACCTAAACTCTAAATCTTCGTGAAAATCTGCGCACAAATTATCACAATTTAATCGGTAAAGAATTTCGAATGGTTGTCTTCGCGGTAATAATGTTCCTGACGCGGAGACAAGACTCAGGGCTCCGGTATTTTGGGCCCCGTGGAATAATTCGAGGCTTTGGGTCACCGGAATTAATAATTCGTCCATTCTAGCGATCATTTCCTGTTGGGATTGCTCGATATTCATAGCAAGAGCTGTTGATAACCTCGCGCGAAGATTCGACCCTAAACCTTGTTCTACATGTGCGTGTAATTCGCGCTTATATACATTCAAAACTAGCGGTTCCGGGTGAAACGGAACACTAAATTCGTCGATAAGTATCGATAATCTTTTTATTTCTTCGCTTAAAGCCTTAGAAACGCGCTGTTCAACATCTTCAACCATTCGTTTAATTTTATCTTTCATTTCAAGAGTTATATTCATCAACTGAGCTTCCGTACGTTCCAAATTTTCTTTCAAATCTATTCTACGGTTAACTAATAATTCTCTATTTTGATGACACAGCAAAAAAATTTCATCTAAAGCCGCGCGTACGTCAGAAACAATCGCGCGTCCCCTATCGCCATGTTGTTCAAATTTTGTTTTCACAGCCGACTGCGAAATGCATTGTTGGAATTTTTTTTCGAAATCTTGAAATTCGAAATATCGAGATTGAAAACCGTCGATTGTTGGCGGGAGGCCGCCATTTTGTTCGGAAATACGCGCTTGTAAAACTTCCTTAGCGGAAATGAAAAAAATTCGCTCTTCCGCCTGTTTTAAATCGCAAACTTTCAGCTCTTTTACCAAAAAATCTAAGGCCCTTTCTTGGTGTTGCCTCCTAACCTATTTTGGGAAAAAAGACACATCAGAAAATAAAATGGCGGGCGAGATATTTGGTTTATACCTCGAGATGAACGTCTTGCTATTGGCAAGCAATAAACAAAACAAATATGTTAGTTTATTACTTATAACATTATTGAGGCAATTTTGAACAAATTTGAGGCAATTAAAAACAATTTAAATAAGTTTAAGACAATATGTAACAATTTGGAACACTGAGGCTATTTTGAATATGGCTGAGGCAATTTTGAATATGGTAGAGGCAATTTTGAAAAAAATGAGGCAATTTTCCAAAACGTGTTAGAATCAATTTATATCAGCTGAACATCAAAAATGATTGAATTCCAAGCATTTTAAACAACAACCAAACTCACCTGGTCTAAAAATTCCGGTTCAGACGCACTTGCATCCCATCTATTATTCAAAATAAAAATATTCGGCTTCGACAATTTCGTAGAAACTTTATGAAAAAAATTCTTTTCTGTGACCATGAGCGTAGATTCGGCATTAGCGACCAGTACAAACACGTCTGCGTCTAAACAATGCTTATCAATCCATTCGTCAAGATTTGGGGTAACATCGACCCCAGGTGAATCGACGAAGACAACATCGTCTCTTAATAAGAAACATTTGTTTCGGGGCCAAAAAACACGAACTAAAGTTGACTCGGATAATTTTTCTTTACATAACGCGTGGGCTAATTGAGAAACAGTTTTGACATTTTGTCTATCTGACGGTTTTTGCTCCGTTATTAAATAGGCTTCGTTTGTATCACTACCTTCAACCTGAAAGTTTTAAATTTGATATAAATTAACAATAAGTTAAACGCAAAAGTCACAAATTTCATTAAAACGCCGAAAAAAACAGTTCAAACTTCGTAATTTTTTGGCAAAAATGTTAGGTTAAAAAACGGTACATATCTCGAAAACTGTTAATGATAAAGTATTAATTCTTGTAAAAATGAACTCCCGAAGGTTTATTTAATATAATAACATGTCAAAAGTGGCAAAAAGTCTTTAAATAATGCCAGAAAAGTTAACCAAAAAAACTGCAAAACTTGTAGATTTTTGTGCATAAAAGTGAGGTTACAAATTGGTACATATCTCGAAAACTATTAAAGATAAAGAGTTAATTCTTGTAAAAATGAACTCTGGGGGTTGATTAGATATATTAATGTTTTAAAAGTACCAAAAAGTCTTTAAGTGATTCCGGAAAAATGGCTGAAAAAACATGTATTTTATTTTGTTCATAACTCCTCAACGGTTTAAAATATCTTAAAATTAACACGAAATTCGTATTCTACGATGTTTAAACTATAAATTGACATATTTCCAAATCTTAAAACCGTTTGGACAAATATTTATTTAAATATTTCCAAATGGACGTCCGTTAACATCAAAACATTTATTTGATTATGAATCGGGCTGAAATTTACAGTAAATATATTAAACTAGCTGAAAATCACTTATTTATACTTAAAACTAATCAAAAATGTTTATTTTTTATTGAAAATATTAGTTTGACAGCGGAAAAGTGTGGTTAAAAATTGTGTACGTCTCAAAAACATCCGACTGGATACAGCGCCAAAAAGCTCGAACTATTATTAACTATATTACCGACATTTTATTACATATTGTTAATATCAATAATTATTAATGTATTTATGCCCTAAATATACCTAAAAACATGTTAAACTATTATTTAATCTTATAATAAACAAATTTATTAGTCTGCTTTACCGACGAAGTTAAAATGTCCCAACATAGTTCGAGCATTTTGGCGCTGCAAACAGCCCTGATGTTTTTGAGACGTACATGATTTTTAACCACACTTTTACGCTATCAGTTAAATATTTTCAATAAAAAATAAACATTTTTGACTAGTTTTAAGTATAAATAAATGATTTGCAGTTAGTTTTATGTGTTTCCTGTAAATTTTAGCCCGATTCATCATCAAATAAACGTTTTGATGTTTTGGAGGAATTGCGAAAATTTGGAACGGTCGTCATTTTAGAAATATTAAAATAAAACTTTGTCCAAACGGTTTTAAGATTTGGAAATAAGTCAATTTATATTTTAAACATCGTAGAACAAGAATTAAGTGTTAATTTTGAGATATTTTAAACCGTTGAGGAGTTATAAGCCGTTAAAAATGCATGTTTTTTCAGCCATTTTTTCCGAAATCTCTAAAGACTTTTTGGCACTTTAAAAACATAAATATATCAAATCAACCCTCCAGATTTCATTTTTGAAGGAATTAACACTGTATCTTTAACCGTTTTCGAGATATGTACCGATTTGTAACCTCACTTTTTGGCACAAAAATCTACAAATTTTGCAGTTTTTTGGTTAACTTTTCGGGTATTCTTTAAAGACTTTTTGGCACTTTTAAAACATTAATATATCAAATCGACCCTCCAGATTTCATTTTTGAAGAAATTAACAATGTATCTTTAACCATTTTCGAGATATGTACCGATTTGTAACCTCACTATTTTGCACAAAAATCTACAAGTTTTGCAGTTTTTTGGTTAACTTTTCGGGTATTCTTTAAAGACTTTTTGGCACTTTTAACATGTTATTATATGAAACAAACCCTCGGGAGTTCATTTCTGCAAGAATTAACCCTCTATCTTTAACCGTTTTTAAGTTAGAGAACAATTTATCAACATACACAATTTTTGTTTTAAAGAAATTTGTGACAGTTTGCGCGGCTGTATTTTACAGTTTACCTGTAAAAAACAGTTGGTAGTATGCCCTATACCACTGGGCAGTATTTTATCTCTCAACATGGCGTTAATGACAGTTGATTTTCCGTTACTAGTTCGCCCAAAAAAAGCTACCTTCATATGATCACGAGTTAAGACATATCTTATACTTTTTACTTTTTCAGCGTACGCTGAAACTCTTATTACAGTTTCAGGGGGCGCTACAGTATTATCAAGCGCTGAAATATTCACAAACACTGAAAAAACGAGCTAAAACACGCACACAATCACTCACTTTTCATATATTCTGACGTATCTCCGACATAATTTTCAATATCGACAAAAATATCATTTATTTTTTTCTTGGCTTTAACGAATATCTGTAAGGGCGAGGTATCGTGATTTCGGAGCCCCAATGGGGCGTCGATTATAGCCGAAGCGGAGCCCGAATTATGCAAACCATCCCCAGACGCCAGCATAGATAAAGATCGGTTTATGAACATCACGGAAAATGTTATATCACATTAGAAAAATATATTAACATGCAAACTGAAACATATAAGGCCCGAAAATAATAAAAAAGTGTTTGGACATACATAAAATTGCTAAATATTAACTTAAACGACATACATAACCTCAAAATTTGTGCTAAAAACATGTATAACTCCGAAAATAATAAAGATATGGACATAAAACTTGCAAAAAAGTAATTTTTAGACAATTTTTGATAAATATACTTTAAAAAAATTATAATAACACTTTTAAAATTCCCTGAACACGAAAAAATGTTCAAGTCAATTTTTATCGATTTATAAAAAAAATCTACATACAATTTTATATAAAATATATGTAAAAAAGTCTGAAAAATCTATAAAAACTATTTTTAAAGTCATATCTCTAATATTTTCCGAGTTACAAGCAAATTTCTACGACCAAACCAACAATACATAACCAACAAATTTCAAAACAAAACTATGTAATAAAACCGCAAAATATACTGTAAATATTAATAAACTATTAAAATATGAACCTGTTCATTAATTTTCGGCATTTTCCCTCAGTCAAACAGACATAACCTCGTAAAAAAATCACTATAATCATTGTTACTTTAAAAATATATATAGTAGCTTACCTTTTTCCAAATAAGTATGTTTTAAATTGCGCACAAAGTGTATATATAAATAAAATGTCCAAAAATACTTGGAAAAATGTGCTGTCAAAATAGTCGGTCGTATATCGATTGTTTTCGAACAAAACACGCTGTAATTGTTGCCAATTTTACGCAAAAATACAATTTTACTTATTGTTGATTAATTCTTAATACTTTTCATGCTTTTTAAATAAAAATTACGTAATATTTCAATCATTTTATACTTATTATAGACAAATATGACTTAAGCACTAGTACGAAGTTATTTACACTTGACATTGAAAATCAAATCGGTTTGTAGCTCAGTTCACGCAAAACTATATTATTTACGAAGTGTTTTGAGGTTAATTAATATGTTACCGAATAAAAAACCGTATTTTGACGTCGCTAATACAGCAGAAGGTGTCCATATTTATGTACCAGACAAAATTAAAGTACAACATGACAACTTTCATACTTTGCATAAAGAGAAGTACCACAAGGATTTGATATATTATTATATCCCAATACGTAAATTATCGCAGTATTTGACATTTGAAAAAGATCCTCCATTTTCTAAATTGAGAATTTGTGGACGCATGAGATCTTGTGATATTGTAGAATCTTTTGACAAAAAACATTCAGCGAGGTTATGTTTCGAACATGTTGAATTCCAGGACTTGCCAGATATTTATGAATTCTATGAATTTTTCGGTATTGTAGAACAAAAAAACAGGTTTTCGGTATATTTTTTTAATGAAATTGAAAGCGAAAAACGTGCAAGAGATATAGAAGAAGATTTAATTATTAAACAAACAAATTATTACGATTAATATTTACAAGTTTTTGTGCCATCTATCGGCAAAACACCAAATTAATTGAATGTTGGCAACCCTACAAGATATAACCTAAAAATAGAAACGTCAAAACGTGTTTTCCATCAAAAATCTTCAATTATTATCATAAAATGGGCGATAATTCTTGCAAAAAAATTATTTCTGAAGCTGAAAGATTAGAATTAGCGCAAAAATTAGACGCAGAACTCGACGAATTTATCGAAAGTTTAGAAAAACGTCAATACACAGAGGGCTGGCCAGAAGACAAATGGGAGGAAGAATTTGAAAAGCATCCTTTTTTTATGAAACAAGCGCCCAAAATAGGCGATGAATTACATCCGCTTTTAGAAGGAATTCAACAGTTAAAATACGATCCCGAAGAAAATACAGCGGAAGAATTAGCCGAAAATTACAAAGAAGACGGAAATTTTAATTTTAAACACAAAAATTATCGCCTGTCAATTCTTTCCTACACAGAAGCCATCAAACAAAAACATGACAACACGAAACTAACCTCCATTTTGTACAACAACCGTTCTGCAGCAAATTTCTATTTAAAAAACTACCGTTCATGTATCCGAGATTGTGAAAAATGTCTAAAACTAAACCCCTCATACTTAAAAGCTCAAATCCGCTTAGCTCAATCTTATTTAGAGCTTGAAAACTATGAAAAAAGCTTGGAACAAATCGACGCCATCTTGTTCAACTTCCCAGACAATTCCGACGCGCAAACATTGCGCAAAACTGTTGTACAACGCAAAAAAACACACGAAAAAGATTTGCGCAAGAGAGATAAACAAAATAATATCAAGAAAACACAAAATGAATCGTTAATTTCCATAATAACTTCAAAAAATGTGAAGCTAACCTCAAATAATTTAACACCTATTCTACCGCAACTTCAAGATTGTCAAGTGCATTTATCGCCCAAAACTGGTAATTTAATATGGCCTGTTGTTATTTTATACCCAGAAATGGGTCAAATGGACTTTATAAGGGAGTTTTCTGAAGAAAATACTTTGTTTGAACAATTGAAAGATGTGTTGAAAGAGCAAGCCGGTTGGGACAAATATTTCCGGTATAAAATCGATAATGTTCATGCTTATTTTGAAGAAAAAAGGGCCTTAAAGGTCCATTTTGTTAATTTGGAGCTTAGTTTAGGCGAAATTTTGGCCAGAAATGACTATTTTATCGAAGACGGAACACCAAGTTTTTGTGTTTTTGAAAAAGGTTCAAAATCTGAATTTAACTTTTTAAAATCGTATAAATAACTTTGTATATAATTAATTATAAGTTTATTATTGTTTTTTGTTTAATTGTATAATAAAATTATGTTTATTTTGTGTAAAAACTTATTTATTTTACTTATAAGTTTTCAACACTTTAACAATAGTTATTTAATAATAGAAACACTTATAATTCACAGGAAACACATAAAATATGACAAAAATTACTTATATACACTTAAAATTAATTAAAAACATTTATTTTTACGTAAAATGTTCAAATATTTAGTGTGATTACAGCGACAAAATTCTCGAACTATTATTAACTATATTACCGACATTTTATTACATATTTTTAAATATCAATTATTATTAAATTATTGCTGTATTTATGCCCTAAATACACCGAAAAACATATTAAACAATTATTTAATTCAATAATTAATAAACTTACTAATCTATTTTACCGACAGAGTCAAAATGTCACAACATAGTTCGACCATTTCGGTGCTGCAAACCTGCCGAATGTTTTTGAGAAGTACATGATTTTTAACCACACTTTTCAGCTGTCAACTAAATATTTTCAATGAGAAATAAACATTTTTTACTAATTTTAAATATAAATAAATAATTTTCAGCTAATTTTATGTGTTTTCTGTAAATTTCAGCCCGATTTATCATCAAATAAACGTTTTGATGTTTAGAAAGAATTACAAAAAATTTGGAATGGACAAATATTTAAATAAATCTTTGTTAAAACGGTTTTAAGATTTGTAAATAAGTCAATTTATATTTTAAACATCGTAGAACACGAATTTAGTGTTAATTTTGAAATATTTTAAACCGTTGAGGAGTTATGAGTAAAATAAAATGCATGTTTTTTCAGCCATTTTTTCCGAAATCTCTAAAGACTTTTTGGTACTTTTAAAACATTAATATATCAAATCAACCCTCCAGATTTCATTTTTGAAGAAATTAACAATGTATCTTTACCAGTTTTCGAGATATGTACCGATTTGTAACCTCACTTTTTTGCACAAAAATCTACAAGTTTTGCAGTTTTTTTGGTTAACTTTTCGGGTATTCTTTAAAGACTTTTTGGCACTTTTGACACGTTATTATATGAAATAAACCTTCGGGAGTTCATTTTTGCAAGAATTAACACTCTATCTTTCACCGTTTTCGAGATATGTACCGATTTGTAACCTCACTTTTTTGCACAAAAATCTACAAGTTTTGCAGTTTTTTTTGGTTAACTTTTCGGGTATTCTTTAAAGACTTTTTGGCACTTTTGACACGTTATTATATGAAATAAACCTTCGGGAGTTCAATTTTGCAAGAATTAATACTCTATCTTTAACCGTTTTTAAGTTACAGTCAAATTTATAAACATAATTCGTAACCAAATAAACGTTTTGGTTTTGGAAGGATTGCGGATTTGGAACGGGCGTTATTTTACAAATATTTAAATAAATAACTTTGCTTATAATTAATTATGTTTATTATTGTTTTTGTTTAGTTTTATAATAAAATAATTTGTATTTTGTATGAAAACTTGTTAACAAAATTTATTCAATAATAAATGTTTAATTTGTTGATTAATACTTGCATATTATTACAAAATTTATAAAACTCACCACAAATACAATATTTTGTAAATATATTACATATTTTATTTAATTTTCACTTGTAAATATTTATAATTCAATAACCTGTTTACAAAATGGCCGACTTTAGTTCCAACATTTTGGCGCTGTATACAATACGAATTTTTGAAGGTTAAACTGCTTTTTTTTGTAAAAATCTCTTGATTTTATTAATTTTCAAGTTGTAAAATGTATTTTAGATATATTTTAAACATTTTTACATTATTTTTGATGTATAAAACTTATTTGTAAGTGACAGAAAGTTGTGTAAGTTATCAATGAATAAAAACGTTAATATTTAATTTTACACCATTTATTAGCCCAAAATTAACAAAAAAATAATAAAAGTACAGTTAAATAAATAATTTAAGCCAATCCAATTGAATCAATCAAAGACTGGACTTTTGAAATGTATAATTCTTTAGCTTGATCTTGTCCTGTTCCTTTTCTGGAATTCCAAGCGTCCCATTTGGCCTTCCCTTTCAAATCCAGCATTCCCGGGCGAGCTAAATATAAAAAAATACATTTAACAAATTTTTTCACACTTTAACAGGTTAAAATCACGAAATTTCATGCATTTACCGGTATTTACATCGCCAACACTGCCCTGCTTAAAAAGTGCATAAATTTCTAATAAATCTTCATTTCCGGGAGAAGTTTTTAGTTTTTTTACGTCTTCAGCAGCTTTGTTAAAACGCTAAAGTGTGAAAAAATACGTTAAAGTGTGTTTAAATTAGTTAAAAGTTTGATTTAATGCACTTACTTCATCCAAAGACATTGTGAAATATGTGTCTGTAAAATAAACAATAAAGTTATGAATAAATGCGATAAGATATGCGTTTTATCTTATAATGGATTATTATTATAATTATAAGCGATAGTATTGTTAAAAAATATGAATTTGCACAAAAAAACGCCGGGGATTTGAGGTTATCTTACAAATAATTGATAAAATATACGTTTAAATGTTGAAATATGATTAAACAAGATTGTACTTACATTCGAACGGTAAAATATACAGTAAATGCACTGTAATCCTTGTTTAATATTGAACTTTGAGTTAATACAAGAGTAGGGGGTAATTACGTTCATGTACGTACTGAAATTATTTGCCGAAGGGTCAGCTGTAATTTTTAAAATAAACATGAAATTGAATGCATATATTATTTATTTATAAATAAATCATACAAAAAACTCAAAATAAATAATTATAATACGTGATAAGTGTTTTATTTTTAAATAATAAGTTGTTTTGACATTGAAAAATCATAACCTACGTGTTTACAACTGTGTTAATTGCAAAAAAAACAGTGTAAAAACTATTTTATGCATATTTATGCATAACAGCGTTCGCTTTTGCAATATATGCACTTTTTGCATCGTTTTGTGTCATGCCTTTTTTGCTATTCCAAGCCTCCCATTTTAATTTTCCTTCCCCGTCATTTGGTTTAGCTAAAAATTAGTTAATTACGCTTTAATTACGTTAAATAATATTTAAAATTTACGAATATTGCAATCCCCAAACATGGATTGTTTATATAATGAATATAATTCTAATAAATCGTTTTCGTCCGGTTTTTTAGAAAATTTACGCACTTTATCAGCGGCTGTATTAAATTTCTACAAAATAAATATATGTAGAATGTTTAAAATTTATATATTTTATAGTAAACCTCGTTTAAAGACATTTTTATACACTTATATAAAGCTAAACGTTCAAAATTTTGTATAAAAGTAACAAAAACAGCATATTTTTCTGTTTTTATAAGTTTAAATATATAAATATTTAATAAAACTTAAAGTTTGAACAATAATATATGTTTTTTATTTAAATGTATGTTGTTTTTGAATGAATAAATAATAAAAATGAAGGATAAAACTTTGCATAACAATATACAAGCTGTATTTTGCATATTTTATAAGTTAAAACTTTCAAGGATTATATGAATAATTAATAATTTTATATGCAACTATTGGCAACCCTACAAAACTGGCAGTGCCATCTAGTGGTAAAAATTTTAAATGTCATAATTTTGTATTCAACTATTGGCAACACTACAAAACTGTCAGCGCCATCTTGTAACAAAATTCTAATTTATGTTGACAATTAATGTCAAAATATAACCTTTTTTAGGGTAGAATTAAGTGTTTTATAATGTATTTTTAATTAAAATAATAGTTTGTGCATGTTTTTATATATTAATAACATAATAGAGATGTTTAAAAAATACATATTTGAGAAAAACTTGTTAAGTTTTTACAAAATTTGTGCTTGATAAAATGTTAATAAACTTAAGTTTTAAGTAATGCCAAAGCGAGAATTGAGGTATGTATTTATAAAACAACTATTTTAGTTTATAAAACAACAAATATTTTAGTAAATGCCGCGTTTGGGAAAAAGAAAGACGCGAAAGACTAAAAACTTGTTTCGATGCATTATCAAAACTTTTACCATCGTATGATCCGTCAATAACGCCTTCAAAACTCGAAATTTTACAACGGGCGGCGTCTCATATCACCGATTTACAACAAAAAAATAAGCAACTGTTAATTGGCGATCAAAAAAATGCCTCAATTGCCCAAAGAGACGAAGTACGTCGTCTTAGAGAAAAATGCAGAAAATTATCTATTCGTAGTGAACAACTTTGCACTTTATTGAAAACTGCGGGCATTAAAATCCCTAAAGAGTATTTATCAAGGACCCAAAATGGTCCAACTGTGTCCCAAAATGTTTTTAAGGGCCCCCCAAAAATGTGGAGTGGCCGAATTTCAAAAGAAAAGGCCGATATTTTGAAAAAACAACACGACATAGGTAAGTCATCTCATTTTTTATTCAAGCTTACGTAACTCGAGTTACGTTCAAATTATTCAATTGAAAATTTGTACATATATACAAGAAACCTTGAGGAATCCAGTGGCGCAAGAATTATCTCGATATCTCATTTAGTTTTCGAGATATTGTATCTCAAAAATAGCCAAAAAAATTTTTGAAAATTTTTCTTATTTTTTATTCAAGCTTACATAACTCGAGTTACGTTCCAAATATTTTATTAAGAATTTGTACATGTATGGAAGAAACTTTGAGGAATGCAGTGGCGCAAGAATTATCTCAATATCTCGTTTAGTTTTCGAGATATTGTATATCGAAAATAGCCAAAAATTTTTTTTTTGAAAATTGCCATTTTTTATAAATCTATTTACCAAATTTGTATCCAATGTTCAAAAAAATTGAAACTATATTTACTTATACAAAAAACTTCAACGAATCCAATGGTGCAAAAATAATATCGATATCTCTTATAATTTTCGAGATATCAACCTTCAAACTTTTGTATTTTTTAGACATCAAATCAACAAAAGATTCTGCGCCTAAAATACGTAAAAGAAAACGTATTTCCTCTCCAAAAAAATCCGAAAACATCCCTCCCAAAAAACAAAATCCCCAATCAAAAAATTCCCCCCAAAATATCAAAAAACTCCCCAAAAAACAAAATTTTTCCTCTGAGAACTTAGCGTCAAAAGTGGCGCCAATTTTAGGCCCCGGAACTCTGATTCTAGCCAATGGCAGCGTAGTTCCGGTTCCCCCCACTACTGGTACATTACACAGAATACAAATAGTCCCAACAGTCCCCCAAAATGCCCCCCAAAATTCAATAATTTTGATGCCCCAACAAAATGTTAACAATAATAAAAACAGTAATATAAAATCAAAATTGCCGGCATTACGGCCCAAAAATGGTCACGGTATCCCCAGAAATGCCCTCCCAATTAAGGTCGGTATCCCCCCTTTACCCAAAAGAAAAGTTCTGACCAAAAAATTGACCAAAATTGGTCAAAAAACTACGTTGGAAAAACAAAAAGAGTTAACTAGTAAAAACGATGACCAAAATAGGGATAATCCCCCCGAAAATGGTCCAAAAAGTATCCCCAATTCAAGCATAGATAGTCCCCCTAAAAATTTGGCCCAGGAGGGCCAAAATTTGGGCCCTATTTTGCCCCAAAACGACAAAGAAATCGTTGATGAAAATCCTCAAATTTTGGCCGCAAATTCAGCCATTTTGGACAAAAATAAGGACAATTCAGGGGACAAAAATAATGAGGATGGACAAAATATTAGAGCGGGACAAAATTTGGCCGAAAATTTGGACGAAAACTTATCAAAATTAGACGAAAACCCCGATAAAAATGAATCGAAAATAACCGAATCTATTGATAATTTGGGGCCCCTAGAGCCAGAAATGCCAACTTTAAAACAACAAAATCCCCCCAGTGATACTAATAATTTATTATGCGACCCCCAAACCGGAAATACAGCTTTGGGGGGACACGAAGATCACTCGGAATTGTCAAACGATATTTTTGCAACTTTAGGGGGTAATTCTGGGGTTATTGGGGGCCAACACACTGAATCAATGTCGCCAACTGCTGCGTTTTTGTTAGCTTTTCCCCTAGTTTCCACCCTAACCGGAAGTAGAGGCGATCCCCCCAATAATTTGACGGGGGGCGGCAGTTTAATCAATAATAATGGGGGGAACAATAATAATGACCGTAACGACCAAACAAATGACGATGACAGACAATCTACCCCCACCACTTTGTTACAAATTGGGGGGAACATGAATTTGGACAAAAATAGGACCTTACTTCAAATTGGGGATACATTAAAAAATAGATTTTCAGAAATAAATGATGAAAATATTAAAAAATGCGACTCAAAATTTGAAAATTACAATTTTTATAAAGATTTCCCCCCAAATTCAGCCCCCCAAAACATGTATCCCCAAACTAGACACCCCCCTGAAGATTTCCGCGTAACAAATAATACCAACCAAATAGAAAAAAATCCCCAAAATGCCCCCCAAAACTCAGAAAACAAAGAACCTTTAATATCATCTGTTTTACAAGTGTCTCACGCTTGTTTATACGAACAAAAGAACATCAATCAACCCGGAAACAATTTCTACCCATATATCCCGGAAGTCCCCCCAAATAATCCGCCCTATTGCCCCCCAAAAGACAAAAAAAGTCGCCATAAAGTTCAAAACACGCGCGCTCCGGTAAATTGGATGACGTCACCGGATATACGCACGGGGTACCAACCTAACGAGGGGGGGCCAACGGGGGGCACTTCCGGGATGACGTCAGACTATTTTCTCCCCTCTTTTAGTGACGTATATTCCGGCATTTCAAACGCAATTACGTCAGAAATCCATCAAAATGTCAACAACAATAACGCTGATTTTTCATGGACTTCCGGGGGGAATCGGGGGGTACTACCGACCCTAATAGGGGATTTAGCTTTGGGGGTAACAGTTGGCAACACTTCCGCACCAATAAATGGGGGGATTTACACGAATACCAACACAAAAACAAATATAACTACTAATAATTTTTCTTATAATTACGAACACACAAATTTGGGGGGAAAAGAAAATTCTGGTGGATTTTTATCCGTTAGTTCAATGTTGGTAGAAGGCACTAAACCTAGAAAAACCCACCAACAGTCTGGCCAACATAAACGACGCGAAAAAACCAAACACAAAAATGAATTTTTGGACCAAAAAAAATATTCGGGGGGATATTCTGCCGAAGAATTAATAGGGGATACACAGTACCCCCCAAACCCAAATATCCCTAACTTTCCCCTAAATGACCAGTTCTACCAACATAAACACCAAAATCCACCAAATCAGCCAATACAACCGCACCAAAATCCCCAGAATTCTCAAAATCACCAGAAGACAACTCAGGCGTACCAACAGCGCCACCAGGGGGGGACATATCCCACTAATTTCCCCCCAAATCATGGGGAATTTAGTGCCCTATTAAGTGCAGCAGTTGTTGACAGTTACAGTAAAACATTTGACAGTTTTGTGCATACTAAACCACCGTCAACAAGTTACGACACGTCGACATATCATCGGTAAGTTAGTTTTTTTCAATTTAGTCAAAAATGGAGCAAGATATCAAAAAAATGTATAGGGCATGAATTAAAGCCCATAAAATTCCCTACAAAATGAGACCTCAACCATCCTTGTATCTTTTGTGTAATCCAAGATATGCCGCCATAAACTTAGCCAAAATTTTCAATCAAAGATGTTAGATGGAATTTTAGTTTTTTTTAATTTATACAAAATTGGAGCAAAATATCATAAAAATTTATAGGGCATAAATTAAAGCCCATAAAATTCCCTACAAAATGAGACCTCACTCATCCTTATATCTCTTGTGTAATCCGAGATATGCCGCAATAAACTTAGCCAAAATTTTCAATCAAAAATGTTAGATGGGATTTGAATTTTTTTTAATTTATACAAAATTGGAGCAAAATTTCCAAAAAAATTATAGGGCATAAATTAAAGCCCATAAAATTCCCTACAAAATGAGACCTCACCCGTCCTTGTATCTTTTGTGTAATCCGAGATACGTCGCTTTAAACTTACCCAAAATTTTGAAATTCAGATCACACCAAACTGTGACTTCCGATTCGGATCGTAGGCGCCACAGGAGCCCTAGGGCTCCGCCCGCAGTACCCAGAGACCCTTTAGGGCCCACTGCTACCAACCCAGTAGCCGCAAATACCACTAGCGGCTTTTCAGAGTTAAGTTTTTTGTCCATGACAGGCGCTGTAAATTCTCCTGTTTTACAAGACGAATTTCACTCATCGACGCCATTTTTAAATGCGCCACCGACGCTACCGACTCCAGTGGCGAGTAGCCTAACTAATTTTAACCTCAGCGCCATCTTCCCGGAAATAAATAAGGTAGGATGACGTCAAAATGAATTAGGCGCCAAATTTAAAATCAAAATTTTTTTTGTTGTTCTTTTTAGGGTGCTACGCCTTCAGGCCCCCCTGCAAGCACCGCAGCGCCTGTATGGGGCCCTACCAAGGGCCCCGTGTCTTCCAGCCGACAAATGCGCTACCAAAATCAGCAAAATTCCCACCAAAATGCAAGTAAAAATCATATAAGTTCATATATTCCTCAACAGGGCTCTTCTGGTCAGACGGGGCCCCATGAGGCACTCTATGGGGGCCCAGGGGCTGCGCATACTTTCCTACACGATGGAAATGGGGCCCCGACTAATTTTAGTTTCAGTTTTGGGGCCCCATAATTGAAATAATAAATTAATTATTTGTATATAATATTATAAATAAATATTAATTATCTCGAAAAGTATTTGAGATATCGTTTTGATTCTTGAAAATTTGAAAACTAGAGGCTTCAATCCGTATTATACTATATGCCCAGTTGTTAAATACCCATTTTAGGGTTCAAATTTTGAGCAACTTTTTCAACAAAATTTTGGACGCCACTGACTTAAAAATTAAATATCTCGAAAACCATTTGAGATATCGTTTTGATTCTTGAAAATTTGAAAACTAGAGGCTTCAATCCGTGCTATATTATATACCCAATTATTAAATACCCATTTTAGGGTTCAAAAAGTGGGTTCCAATTTTGTACAACTTTTTCAACAAAATTTTGGAATTTATTTGGGACGCCACTGACTTAAAAATTAAATATCTCGAAAACCATTTGAGATATCGTTTTGATTCTTGAAAATTTGAAAACTAGAGGCTTCAATCTGTATTATACTTTATGCCCAGTTATTAAATACCCATTTTAGGGTTCAAAAACTGGGTGTGAATTTTTGTTGACAATTTTGACTGTTTTACTGGAAGTATGGTCCTTAATCCGTGTGACACTTTATGGCCCAAGGGTTTAAATTAAACACAAATTATGCAATATTTCTTTATTAATAAATTAATAACAAAAATGGTTATTATAGCTACAAAAATGTTCATTTTTTTCAAGCGCCATTTTGGTCCGTTACTCAATTTTTTCAGTCGTCGAATTTTTTTCCATTTCTTGAAATTCTGACATTGCGGTTTCAAGGTCAACCGAATGGAACAACAATATATTATCTTTAAACGTATACATTGTTGAATCCAATTTAAATTTAAGCCCTAATACAATATTTAAAGCGGAAATATCGTAATTGTGACATCCGGAATATCGATATTGCGGTTTTTTGTCAAATCTACATCCGGAATTTTGAGAACCAATCGGATGCACGCATTCTGACGTCAGACAACATTGTAACCATGGTAACATAACATCGGTGTGAATAGTTTTCGTATTTATAAAAATTAATCTTTTTAAATCAATCATTTGTAGAAATAAAAAATTATCAAAAGTTGTATCGAAAAATTCGAACATTTTTTTATGAGTTAAACTACTTACGGCCTTTTTTAACGGCCAAGCTAAGATGCCGCCTTTTTTCGCCGCCATTTTGAATAAGCTGTCAAACCGGTCGTACGTCATTTGTTTGGTGAAACGCTGGTTGTTTTCCATGAACAATATGGCGCCGGTTTTACGTAAAGCATCCTGAAAATAATATATTTATTATTTGTTGCACTTTACAGGGCGTAAAATATCTTTTAAGGCCTGTAAAATCAACGAAAAATGTAGTATACAATGTTAGGTTAAGTATCCAGGGGCAAGATATGTGGAATGAAGTATATACTTCAAGTTGTTGGCAATAGATGGCAGAAAGAAATGGCGACAAAATGACGCCATTGTATAAAAAGGTAATTATCTCGAAAAGTATTTGAGATATCGTTTTGATTCTTGAATATTTGGAAACTAGAGGCTTCAATCCGTATTATACTGTATGATCAATTGTTAAATACCCATTTTAGGGTTCGAAAAGGGGGTTCAAATTTTGTACAACTTTTTTAACAAAATTTTGTGCATTTTTTCGGGACGCGACTATGTTTATATTTAAATATCACGAAAACTATTTGAGATATCGTTCTGATTCTTGAAAATTTGAAAACTAGAGGCTTTAATCTGTATTATACTATGTCCTCAATTGTTAAATACCTAATTTAGGGTATGAAAACTGGGTACAACTTTTGAACAAAATCTTGTAATTTTTTTTGAGACACGACTGACTTAAAATTTAAATATCTCGAAAACTATTTGAGATATCGTTTTGATTCTTGAAAATTTGAAAACTAGAGGCTTCAATCCGTGCTATATTATATACCCAATTATTAAATACCCATTTTAGGGTTCAAAAAGTGGGTTCCAATTTTGTACAACTTTTTCAACAAAATTTTGGAATTTATTTGGGACGCCACTGACTTAAAAACTAAATATCTCGGAAACAATTTGAGATATCGTTTTGATTCTTGAAAATTTGAAAACTAGAGGCTTCAATCCGTATTATACTATATGCTCAGTTATTAAATACCCATTTTAGGGTTCGAAAAGTGGGTACAAATTTTGTACAACTTTTTTAACAAAATTTTGTACATTTTTTTGGGACGCCACTGACTTAAAAATTAAATATCTCGAAAACTATTTGAGATATCGTTTTGTTTCTTGAAAATTTGAAATCTATAGGCTTCAGTCCGTATTATACTCTATGCTCAATTGTTAAATACCCATTTTAGGGTGCGCAAACTAGGTTTAAACTTTAGGGTATACTACATTTTTATTTTACGGCTCTTAAAAATCTACTTACTTGTATTATAAGTGGTCTGTAAGCGTGTATGCGTTCTTCTTGGACATGTGAAGGAAATTCATCGAAATTAAAGGTAACTATTTGACATTTACTATTGTTGCAATAATTTAAAAGCTATAACAATGATTTAACAATGAAATATTTAAGTTTATAGGTTAGAAATTGAAATACGTACTATTTGTAAACTGTATGAACCCAAACCCAAATTATAGACTAATAGGGTATTGTTTTGTAATATTTTAAAGATATTATTAACCAATCCTATCGCTTGGGCTTCCTGCCCATCAAAAACATAAGTTACAATCACTGGTAAACTCGTGTTTTTCCATATATCGTTGGGGTACAATCTTGGCTCATTTGTAAACCCTAATATCTTTAAATATTTCTCGTCTACGTTTAAATTTTTTTGTTCCGCGTCTCTTAAAGTGTCCTAAAATCACATTTACGGCCCTCAAAATTAGTTTAAATTATTAGAAAAATAACTAACTTGAAAATATCGAATATGTTGATGAGTTGTTGAAACAATGTTTTGAAAACTTTCAGAGCGTTGAGGACCGAAATATATTAAAATTAAGCTTAAGAAAATAACGAAAAATAAGAAAATTATAAAGTTTTTTGTACGCATTTCATAGATAATATAAAAAACAGTTAATATGTAAGGTTATGACATCCCGAAACATTATTTAGTTATTTATACACTTATTAACGGCTTAAATTGTTAAATAACTACAAAAATGTACAAATTATACACTATTTATTATTATTTTACATTATAATGCAGTATTTTTAATATAATATTCATCAAAATTGCTTAACACTCTCTGTAAGTTTTTTATTAAAAAACTGTCAAATACATTATATAAACGTATATTTAACAATTAAAATATTATTAAAAATTATTTTTTAACAATTAATACACATATATTACAATAAACATCAATAAATTGTAAAATACATTTATTTATTTTCGAATAACTAGCGATTACAGCGCTAAAATGCTCGAACTAAAATAATCATGGCGGATACCAGAGATATACTCTATATAGACTATCAAAACAAATTTAATAATATTTAATGTGTAGAAAAAAATGGAAGCCTTTTTGTCCAAATAAATTAAAAAAATTTGTAAATAAGATATGTAGAATTATATAAAAAATATAAAAGAGAACATTTGTTATACGATATGTCAAATTATGAATGATAGTTTAGCAATATTTTCATAGATGGCCATAGGGGTCAACACTAATGATTTTTATTGTTTAGACAAAATTGGAAGCCATTTTGGCTAATTAAATTATATCATTTAATAAATAAAATATGTAGAATTATATAAAAAATATAAAAATGAATATTTTTTTTTGGAACGAACTATGTTTAAAATTAAATATCTCGAAAACTATTTGAAATATCGTTTCGATTGTTGAAAATTTGGAATCTACAGACTTTAAACTATAATATGACATAAGCCCAGCAGTTAAATTTGCTTTTTAGGGTTTAATAATGGCGGATACCAGAGATATACTCTATATAGACTGCGAAAACAAATCTAATATTATTTAAATGTTTTTAAGAAAATGGAAGTCTTTTTGGCAAAATAAATTAAATCAGTTTGTAAATAAAATATGTAGAATTATATAAAAAATATATAAAAGAACATTTGTTATACGATATGTCAAATTATGAATGATAGTTCAGCAATATTTTCATAGATGGCCATAGGGGTCAACACTAATGATTTTTTATTGTTTAGACAAAATTGGAAGCCATTTTGGCTAATTAAATTATATCATTTTGTAAATCAAATATGTAGAATTATATAAAAAATAAAAAAATTATTTTTTTTTTTTGAACGAACTATGTTTAAAATTAAATATCTCAAAAACTATTTGAGATATAGTTTCGATTGTTGAAAATTTGGAATCTACAGACTTTAAACTATAATTTGACATAAGCCCAGCAGTTAAATTTGCTTTTTAGCGTTTAAAAAATGGGTTTAAATTTTGTGCAATTTTCAACAAAATTTTGCATTATTTTTTTGGTTGCGAATTAAATATCCCGAAAACTATTTGAGATATCGATTTGATTTTTAAAAATTGTAGTGCCTTATGTCAAATAATTGACATTTATTTAGTAAAAGTTCAGCAGTTTTTACATAGATGGCTACAGTGGTCAATACCAGAGAGGTAGTGTATATAGACCATAAAAATTAATATTTATATAATGTGTTTTTAATAAAATTGTAGCGTGTTTTGCAATAAAAATGGCATTATTTTATAAATTACGGTTGTAAAATTATATAAAAATGAACATTTCTTAAGTGTTGCAAAATTATAATTATGGCATATCAGCTATGAATTTCAAAAGTCATGTAATTTAAGAACAAAAGTTGCAATAATGAATTCACTTTTATCATAAAATTTCATAATATTTTGCTAAAAAATAAATAAAACTCATGCTCAAGCAATATTTAATCATTAAACAGTATTTATTGTAACTTATTGTGATACATAACGTATAAATAAGTCCTTCAACTAATTTTATTTGTTATTCTAACAATATCAATTGTTTTTTTAGCGTACAAAATGTCCATTTTCCAACGCCAACTATGTAATTTCTCATCGAAAACAGTAAAATTCATGCGACAAATTCACTTGGTCGACCGATCCGACTTTCAAAATCGCTATAAAGAAGTGAGAATCCCAGTGCCCTGGGGGCATTTAGCAGGCAGATGGTGGGGCCCAACAAACCAAAGGCCTATTTTGTGTCTCCACGGATGGCAAGTAAGTTTTTGTAATCAATATATGATGTGAAAATTACATTTGAACCATTTTTGGACTTTGGACGTAAATTACACGGACACGGTTAAAGATAGGGGGTTGGTACCTTGAAATTTGGAATCCTTGGGGGTTTTTACGTAATATTTGATAGTATGGTGGTTAAATTCACGTTTTTAGAGGTGAAAACTTGGTTTAAATCTTGGATTATTTTGTGTCAATTTTTTTTGGATGTATTTAAGTGTAAAATTAAATATCTCGAAAAATATTTGAGATATCGGTTTGATTCTTCAAAATTTGAAAACTAGAGGCTTTAAACTCTATTATACTATGTGCTCAGCTATTAAATACCTAATTTAGGGTATGAAAATTGGATACAATTTTTGAACAAAATTTTGTAAAATTTTTTTGGTACGCGACTGACTTAAAAATTAAATATCTCGAAAATTATTTGAGATATCGGTTTGATTCTTGAAAATTTGAAAACTAGAGGCTTCAGTCCGTATTATACTATATGCTCAGTTATTAAATACCCATTTTAGGGTTCAAAAAGTGGGTATGAACTAATTTTGCAATTTTTTTAGGACGCTACTGACTTAAAACTTAAATATCTCGAAAAGTATTTGAGATATTGATTTGATTCTTGAAAATTTGAAAACTAGAGGCTTTAATCCGTATTATGCTATATGCTCAGTTATTAAATACCTAATTTAGGGTATGAAAATTGGATACAATTTTTGAACAAAATTTTGTAAAATTTTTTTGGTACGCGACTGACTTAAAAATTAAATATCTCTAAAATTATTTGAGATATCATTTTGATTCTTGAAAATTTGAAAAGTAGAAGCCTCAATCTGTATTATACTATGTACTCAGTTGTTAAATACCCATTTTAGCGTTCAATAATTGGGTTCAAATTTTGTGCAACTTTTTTAACAAAACTTTGTATATTTTTTGGGACACGACTGACTTAAAACTTAAATATCTCGAAAATTATTTGAGATATCACTTTGATTCTTGAAAATTTGAAAACTAGAGGCTTCAATCCGTATTATACTTTATACTCAGTTATTAAATACCCATTTTAGGGTTCGAAAACTGGGTGTGATTTTTTTCGAAATTTTTGTGACAATTTTGACTGTTTTACTGGTACTTTTCGTCATTTTTAAGGCCAGTCCTTCATTCATGTGACACTTTAACTTATTTTCAGGAAAGTTGCGGAAGTTTTGATCCTCTTTTCAGGCTACTTCCGCGTAATTTAAGTCTGTTAGCAATTGATTTCCCAGGACATGGTTTATCGAGTCGTTTACCAAAAGGCGTTCATTATCATGGTATTGACAGACCGATTTTGATTCGTAGGATTCAGAATTATTTCGCGTGGCCTAAAGTGTCACTTTTGGGCCATTGTATGGGGGCAGTAACGTCTTTTACGTACACAACTTTGTATCCGAGTGAAGTTGATTTGTTGATTTGTATAGATGGGATAAAACCTTATAGTAAATTTCCTGGTAGCGCTATTACGTCGACTTTAGAAAATATAGATCTGTTTTTAAAATACGAGGCATTAGATGAAAGCGAAACCAGACCTCCTAGTTATACTATAGACGAAATGATTGACAGAATTTATGAAAAAACTTTCAAAAGTGTTGATAAAAATAATTGTAAATATATTCTTGAAAGAATTATCGAAGAAATCGGCGAAAATCAATATATTTTCTCGAACGATAATCGACTAAAAGTCGGTCTTTTTATCAGAATGCAACATACAGATATTTTGGAATATGCAAACCGAGTAAAATGCCCTACTTTGGTCCTTAAAGCCACTAAAAGTACTTATTTTGAAAAAAAGGAACACTTTTATGACCTTATAAATACTTTAAAACTATCAAATCCTGATTTTTATTACAAATACGTAGAAGGTACACATCATGTTCATATAAATAATCCGGAATTAGTTACAGTTCATATTAACGAATTTCTAGATAAGTACAACACGCCAGATCACTCAGATGTCAGTATTAATAATAATATATTTGTATAAATAAACTTTTATAAACTGTATTTGTGTTGTTTATTTTCACGACAGTATATCTCGGATTACACTTATATTTAATCGACCATTCCTATACCATTTTATAGGGAATTTCATGCTGAACAACTTTGCTTCTATGCATTTTTCCTGTAAATTTAATATTTTAGCAGATATTTTCAAAAAACTAGAAGATGATCAAAAATGTTAAATTTTTTAAGGTAAAAATTGTGTAAATCAAGCTTTATCTTCATATGTAAATCAACCTTTATCTTTCTGCGTCATCTATTGGAATTTTTTTAATACAATCATATTCTAACCTATATGAACATAAATATATATTAAAATTAATACAAATAACTTTTAATTTAATATTTTATGTTTAATTATTGTTTTAAACAATAATTTATAAATAAATTATAAAATAAATGACATTTATCTAGTGAAAGTTCAGTAGTTTTCTCATAGATGGCCATAGTGGTCAATACCAGAGAGGTAGAGTGTATAGACTATAAAAGTTAATATTTATAAAATGTTTTTTTAATAAATTTATAGCGTGTTTTGCAATAAAAATGCAGGTATTTTATAAATTACGGTTGTAGAATTATATGACAATATAAAATGAACATTTGTTAAGTGTTGCAATAATTATGATTATGACATAACAGCTATAAATTTCAAACGTCATAATTTAAGAACAAAGGTTGTAATGATAATTTAACTTTGATTATCAAAATTTCATGATATTTCGATAAGAAATATATAAAACTCATCTTCAAGCAATATTTAATCATTAAACTGTATTTATTATAACTTATTTCTATACATAACCTATAAGTAAGTACCTTAACTAATTTTATTTGTTATTTTATTATTATCACATGTTCTTTAGCGTACAAAATGTCCATTTTCCAACGCCAACTATGTAATTTCTCATCGAAAACAGTAAAATTCATGCGACAAATTCACTTGGTCGACCGATCTGACTTCCAAAATCGCTATAAAGAAGTGAGAATCCCAGTGCCCTGGGGGCATTTAGCAGGCAGATGGTGGGGCCCAACAAACCAAAGGCCTATTTTGTGTCTCCATGGATGGCAAGTAAGTTTTTGTAATCAATATATGAAGTGAAAACTACATTTGACTATTTTTGGACTTTGGACGTAAATTACACGGACACGGTTAAAGATAGGGGGTTGGGACCTTGAAATTTGGAATCCTTGGGGACTTTTACGTAATATATGATAGTATAGTGGTTGAATTTACGTTTTTAGAGTGTGAAAACTTTGTATAAATCTTGGATTGTTCAGGATAAAAATGGGTCAATTTATTTGGATGCATTTAGGTTTGAAATTAAATATCTCGAAAACTATTTGAGATATCGTTTCGATTTTTCAAAATTTGAAAACTAGAGGCTTCAATCTATATTATACTATATGCTCAATTGTTAAATACCCATTTTAAGGTTCAAAATGTGGGTTAAAATATTTTATAACTTTTTTAACAAAATTTTGTACGTTTTTTAGGACGCTACTGACTTAATAATTAAATATCTCGAAAACTATATGAGATATCGTTTTTATTTTTGAAAATTTGAAAACTAGAGGCTTCAATCCGTATTATACTTTATGCTCAGTTGTTAAATACCTAATTTAGGGTATGAAAACTGGGTACAACTTTTGAACAAAATTTTGTAATTTTTTTTTGGGACGCTACTGACTTAATACTTAAATATCTCGGAAACTACTTGAGATATCGTTTTGATTCTTGAAAATTTGAAATCTACAGACTTCAATTTATAATATGACTTAAGCACAGTGGTTAAATATTCATTTTAGGGTTCTAAAAGTAGGTCCAAATTTAGAGCAATTTCGTCAAAATTTTGTTAATTTTTTTGGGACGTACCTATGTTTAAATTTGAATATCTCGAAAAGTATTTGAGATATCGTTTTAATTCTTGAAAATTTGAAAACTAGAGGCTTCAATCCGTATTATACTGCTCAGTTGTTAAATACCCATTTTAGGGTATGAAAACTGGGTAAAACTTTTGAACAAAATTTTGTAATTTTTTTTTGGGACGCTACTGACTTAAAAGTTAAATATCTCGGAAACTATTTGAGATATCGTTTTGATTCTTGAAAATTTGAAAACTAGAGGCTTCAATCCGTATTATACTATATGCCCAGTTGCTAAATACCCATTTTAGGGTTCAAAAACTGGGTGTGAATTTTTTTGAAATTTTTGTTGACAATTTTGACTGTTTTACTGGTACTTTTCGTCATTTTTAAGGACAGTCCTTCATCCGTGTGACACTTTAACTTATTTTCAGGAAAGTTGCGGAAGTTTTGATCCTCTTTTCAGACTACTTCCGCCTAATTTAAGTCTGTTAGCCATTGATTTTCCAGGACATGGTTTATCGAGTCGTTTACCGAAAGGCGTTTATTATCATGGTATTGATGCTCCCATTTTGATTCGTAGGATTCAGAATTATTTCGCGTGGCCTAAAGTATCACTTTTGGGCCATTCTATGGGGGCAATAACATCTTTTATGTACACAACTTTGTATTCGAGTGATGTTGACTTGTTGATCTGTATAGACGCAGTAAAGCCCTTTAGTAAATTTCCTGGTAGCGCTATTACGTCGACTTTAGAAAATATAGATCTGTTTTTAAAATATGAGGCATTAAATGAAAGCGAAACCAGACCTCCTAGTTATACTATAGACGAAATGATTGACAGAATTTATGAAAAAACTTTCAAAAGTGTTGATAAAAATAATTGTAAATATATTCTCGAAAGAATTATCGAAGAAATCGGCGAAAATCAATACATTTTCTCGCGCGATAATCGACTAAAAGTCGGTCCTTTAATCGGAATGCAACATACAGACATTTTGGAATATGCAAAACGAGTAAAATGTCCGACTTTGGTCCTTAAAGCTACTAAAAGTGTCTATTTTGAAAAGAAGGAACACTTTTATGACCTTATAAATATTTTAAAATTGTCAAATCCTGATTTTTATTACAAATACGTAGAAGGTACACATCATGTTCATGTAAATAATCCGGAATTAGTTACAGTTCATATTAACGAATTTCTAGAAAAGTACAACACGCCAGATCACTCAGATGTCAGTATTAATAATAATATATTTGTATAAATAAATTTATTATAAACTATATTTGTGTTGTTTATTTTTATGACGGCATATCTTGGATTACACTCATATCTAAGCAGCCATTCTTATACCATTTTGTAGGGAATTTCATGCTGAACAACTTTACCTCTATGCATTTTTCCTGTAAAATTAATATTTTAGAAGATATTTTTAAAAAGTTGAAAAATGGTCAAAAAATTTTATATTTGTAAAGATAAAAATTGTGTAAGTCAAGCTTTATCTACATGTGTAAATCAACCTTTAGCTTTTAGGGACATCTGTTGGAAAAATGGTTAAACTCATATTGATAATATATTTAATAAAATTATATTTTTTAAGCTAATATTTCATTTAATTTATTGTTTTAAACAATATTTAAGTATAAATATAAATAAATTATTAATAATTAGAATATCATAATATAATTAGTTCGAGCATTTTGGCGCTGATGTCATACCTAATGTTATGCAGGTTGGTTAATACATCTTAACCAAATTTCCAGCTGACAAGTGGATAATTTTTAATAAATTTAGCTTGTTTTAAGTACAAAACAACAATATTTATTTAATTATATACAAAATCCTGTGTTTTGTGCATTAATAAGTGAGTGATCTAACAAAAACATTTTGAGAAAATTATCAACTGACGCCACAAGAGAAAATCGTTTCCGAGTCTTATACCAAACAGTTTTAAGGGGTAAAATTGTTGTGATTTATATTTTAAAGCCCAAGGAATCCGATTCTGCACTCGAAATGGAGATATTTGTACCCGTTGAGGAGTTATGAGCAAGAGAAAATCTTGTAGACGGTACGTGAATATATTTGTGATTTCGTTTGTTACAAGTGTTTTTATTGTTGAGAGCTGTATGAAAGCCTGTTGCAAGTGGACAGACACACAAACATCGCTGGACTTAATTCTGGACCTGTTAAACCTGTGAAATATAGAATCTTTTCCAAGGAACTTTTTTATAACATGTCTAAAAATTCACACAGTTGTTCAAATACTCTAAAAATGCGTACACTTACATAACATTGTCTTTACAATCAAATAATATTACTACCAAGTTTATATCTCCACCCATTTTTGAATTATTGTCCCAAAAGTCAATATACCCCACATTTAGATAAAAACTTCAAAATTTTCAAAAATCTAATTTATATGTATCTAGATACTTCTCAATGCGCTGATTCCAAATTTTGAAACCGCAGGTCGATATCTCGTTTCGTTCTCGAGATATTTAGATTCAAAGTTTTGCTCAAAACTGCCCGTTTTTGGGTAATAACCCAAAAATGGGTCGAGATATGAATTTGGCGACATCACCATTCGATTCTACGGGCAAAATTACATAAGTATACCAATTTTCATAATTTTTGTCCAACCGGTTCACTTTTTATGAATAAAAGTTTGAAAATGGCCAAAATCTGAAAAAATCCTAAGGGGTACCCCTTAGGATTTTTTCAGATTTTGGCCATTTTCAGTTATTTTGCTTTAGATATTGTATGCGGTGTTCAAAAATTATGAAAATTGGTATACTTATGTAATTTTGCCCGTAGAATCGAATGGTGATGTCGCCAAATTCATATCTCGACCCATTTTTGGGTTATTACCCAAAAATGGGCAGTTTTAAACAAAACTTTGAATCTAAATATCTCGAGAACGAAAAGAGATATCGACCTGCGGTTTCAAAATTTGGAATCAGCGCATTGAGAAGTATCTAGATACATAAAAATTAGATTTTTGAAAATTTTAAAGTTTTATGGTAAAAAGTGATTTTCGACCCTTAAAATAAAAATTTTGAAATATTCTTTGATTTTTTTGTGCCTAATAATTTTTTAATCTAATTGTTTTTATTGCTATTTGGTGGAATACGGGTTTAATTGTTGCAATCTATAAATATTTTTTTTTTGTTTTCAGGGGTACAACTTGAACGACGACTGGACGAAGACAACGCGTGAAAATGGGGCCTTGCAGCCGAACAGATGGACAGACATCGCGCCCTGAAACTGTCAAGGTAGGAAAAGTTGTTTTCACGCCGTCCAACAACTCGTCTTCTGTCCTTCACATCCTGTGTCAATTGTATTATCTTTTATCCTATTTATTGTATTATCCTGTGTTCAATAAACGATTATTCCTGTGAAATTGTACATTTGTTCCTTTTTAAATCCTTCTAGAAATCCTGAAATTCCTACGAGTTGGTGACGGTAAGTTTCAATAGTCTTAAGCAATTTATCATTGAATATCCTGAAAAGTAATTGAGATAGCGACTTGGGGATTATAATCTTAGATTCAATGCACTTCTTTCTACATGTGTACATAGTTTTGTTTTGTAAATAAACCAATAAAAACAATAAACAAAAACACTTTAAAGTGTCGCACATTTACCCCGAAAACTCCAATTTGAAGCACCATATCCAAATAAATTTTGGCTGATTCTTACATAACTTTGGATTTTCTACAAATTTTGTTATATACATTTTTTTCATAAAGTTGATGGTTTAGCCGGAAATGAGATCACACCCAAAAATGGGTAAAGATATAATTTTGTTGTATTGGTTTTTGAAATCTACGTATTTTTCTTCATACAACCGAAAAATATGAAAATTTTATATTTATAAATAAGGGCACTGTAATTGTCATACCCGAAACTGGGTGGACACACAAATTCCGCATTCATATATTTAAAATCTACATATTTTATTACGTACATTCCCAAATTTGCGTTACTTAATATTTATAAACACATGCGCTATGAATTTTTAAACATTTTGAATATGTCCCATTTTAATCGGCTACTGAAAATCTCAGATTTCGTACTTCATATCTCGAAAACGGTAAGAGATAGCGAAAAAGTGGATAGGACCTTTTCAATTGCAAATGGAATTCTAGGGGGTGTTTACATTTAACTTTTTTTGATACGACATACCAGTTCCGAGTTACGACGGTTTTTATGGCTTTTTATGGGTTTTCAGCCTCCACACCCTTAATTTGGGGTTATATCGAAAAAAGTTTAATGTACGATCTACATAACTTAAAATTGTCTACAATCTGTGTCATATAAATTTTTTCATAACAGTGATAGTTTAGCCGGAAATGACGTTACACCCTAAAATGGGTGGAAATTCGAAGTTTGGATATCGATTTTCGGAATCTACGTATTTTTCTGCATATATACCCAAAATTTGGTTCCTCAATTATTAAAAATAAAAAAAGTCCAAATGTTCTTCCGCCCAAAACTGGGTCCAATAGGTCAAATATGAAATATATTTTTGATGAATCTTACATAACTTTTTATGCTTTACAAATTGGGTCGTATGAAATTTTTTTTTAGAACTAATAGTTTAGCCGGAAATGACGTCACACCTTATATTGGGTAGAGATACAAAGTCGTCGTATTTTTTTTCGGAATCTACGTAATTTTCTGCATATGAACTTCAAAATTTTATTATTTAATATTTGTAAGTAAAGGCCCCACGATTTTTTAAAGTTTAAATTTTTTCATTGGTCGCCCCTTAACTCCACCCTCTGTAGGTGGAGCTACGGCAGCCAATGAAAACAGCAAAAAAAGATATGGGCAACCAATAGGAAAAAAGTTATTATTTTTTCATTGGCTGCCGTAGCTCCGCCTCCAGCCAATCACAGAACAGGAATTTGGGGGCGACCAATCAGAAAATTCAAACTTTAAAAATTCGTAGGGCCTTTATTTACAAATATTAAATTACCAAATTTTAGACACATATGCAAAAAATTACGAAGATTCCGAAAAAAAATACGTTGACTTTGTATCTTCACCCAATAATAGGTGTGACGTCATTTCCGGCTAAACTATTAGTTCTAAAAAAAAATTTCATACGACACAAGTTATAAAGCACAAAAAGTTATGTAAGATTCACCAAAAATATATTTCATATTTGACCTATTGGACCCAGTTTTGGGCGTAAGAACATTTGGACTTTTCTTATTTTTAATAATTAAGGAACCAAATTTTGGGTATATATGCAGAAAAATACGTAGATTCCGAAAATCGATATCCAAACTTCGAATTTCTACCCATTTTAGGGTGTGATGTCATTTCCGGCTAAACTATCAACTTTACAAGATAATATTATATGACTAATTTGTAGAGAATTTTAAGTTATGTAGATCGTACATTAAACTTTTTTCGATATTTCCCCAAATTAAGGGTATGGAGGCTGAAAACCCTTAAAAGTACGTAAAAACCGTCGTAACTCGGAACTGGTACGTCATATCAAAAAAAGTTAAATGTAAACCCCTCCTAGAATTCGATTTGCAATTGAAAAGGTTCTATACACTTTTTCGTTATCTCTTACCGTTTTCGAGATATGAAGTACGAAATCTGAGATTTTCCGGAGCCGATTAAAATGGGACATATTCAAAATGTTTAAAAATTCATAGCGCCTGTGTTTATAGATATTAAGTAACGCAAATTTGGATATATACGTAATAAAATACGTACTTTTCAAATATCTAGGTGCGGAATTTATTTGGCCACCCAGTTTCGGGTATGCCAATTACAGTGCCCTTATTTATAAATATAAAATTTTCATATTTTGGGGTTGTATGAAGAAAAATACGTAGATTTCAAAAATCGATACGACAAAATTGTATCTCTACCCATTTTTGGGTATGATCTCATTTCCGGCTAAACTATCAACTTTATGAGAAAAATGTATACAACAAAAGTTGTAGAGAATCCAAAGTTATGTAAGAATCAGCTAAAATTTATTTGGATATGGTGCTCCAAATTGGAGTTTTGGGGATAAAATGTTGTATATAATTTTGTCGGCTACTGACATTTTTTTTGTTTTCCACTTATTAATAACTTTTTCTTTAGGTTCAATGAACTGCATTCAGCTTCCGGGGGTGGCAACTGCAGAATTCGAGGGAATTCCGGACCTGCTTGAGTTGGGAAACATCTTCAACGGCCCGTCTGAACTTCAGCGCCGATAACTCCGGAACTCATTGGAATTCTGCGCCAATTCTTGAAAATTTGAACACTACATGGAATTCTACGTCCATAATTGTTAAGTTAGTTTTCAAAAATTAATTAGGGCAGGAGTTATTAAGGGATGAAAAATTTCATATGTAGAAAAATTAGTTTTTCTTTAATAACTCCTGAACTAAATGGAATTCTGTGTCGATTCTTGCAAATTTGAATTCTACGTGGAATTCTACGTCCATATTTGTTAAGTTAGTTTTTACAAATTAATTAGGGCAGGAGTTATTAAGGGTTGAAAAATTTCATATGTAGAAAAATTAGTTTTTCTTTAATAACTCCTGAACTAAATGGAATTCTGTGTCGATTCTTGAAAATTTGAATTCTACATGGAATTCTACGTCCATATTTGTTACGTTAGTTTTCAAAAATTAATTAGGGTAGGAGTTATTAAGGGATGAAAATGTTATATGTAGAAAAAATCCTTCCAAAACATTCGACCTTTTATTTTGTAATAAATCCAGCTGAAATTTACAGGACACACATAAAATTATCTGGAAATCATTTATTTATACTTAAAATTAGTCGAAAATGTTTATTTTTTATCGAAAATATTAATTAGACAATGGAAAAGTGTGGTTAAAAATTGTGTACGTCCCAAAAACATTCGGCTGGATTACAGCGCCATAAAGCTTGAACTTGTAGTAACTATATTACCGACATTTTATTACATATTTTTAAATATCAATAATTATTAATTTATTGATGTATTTATGGCCTAAATATACTTGAAAACTTGTAAAACTATTGTTTAATCATATAATAAATGAAATTATTAATCTGATTTACCGGTTGAGGCAAAATGTCGCAACATAGTTCAAGCATTTTGGCGCTGCTAACCAGCCTGATGTTTTTGGGACGTACATGATTTTTAACCTTACTTTTCAGCTGTTAACTAAATATTTTCAATAAAAAATAAACATTTTTGACTAGTTTTAAGTATAAATAAGTGTTTTTCAGTTAATTTTATGTATTTTCCGTAAATTTCAGCCCGATTTATAATCATATAAGCGAAAGATTTGGAACGGACGTCAATTTGGAAATATTTAAATAAAACTTTGTCCAAACGGCTTAGAGATTTGGAAGTAAGTCATTTTATATTTTAAACATCGCAGAACACGAATTGCGTGTTAATTTGAAGATATTTTAAACCGTTGAGGAGTTACAACTTTCACCGTCTTCTAGATATCAACCCTTAGGGCCTGAAACTATGAGGGGTAGAAAGGCCGCACAACTTTTATTAAACTAATTTCGACCCGTAGAACACGAATCCGATGTCAGATTTGCCCTACGGCCCTTTGTTATGTGGGAATCATTGTTACATTTCATGATATTATGTCATTGAATTACGTAAGAACTATTCGTAATTTCGCAATTTGGACGCCGGATTCGTAATTCTCGGGGTCGAATTAGGGGGATGCCATGTCTAACTCAAAATTTTTTTCCCAATCGAAACTTAAAACCATGGACTAAAGCCTTGGGGTTTTTTTGGCAAAAAAAACTTTTTGGCTCCGATTTGCTTCAAATTTGGTTTACGTATATTAGGGACAAAGGTCTAACGAATAGCGAAATCTGAGCCCATAGGGGTTGATATTAGGGGAGTTATTCAACCCTAAAGTGGGTTATTGCAAATAACGGGAAAACTATAGACTTTAGGGGAAAAGTTTATTAGGATTTTTTGTTACAAATTAAATTCTAAACAATATGTATTTGAAACATTTTCCTGTCCGACTTTTCTTTTTCGAGATAATTGTTAGAAAAGTATAATATTGTAACGTCAATAAACTGTGTTTAATAATGTTTTTTCTTTATGATTACAGGTTCAACAAAGGGCCTTAAGGACATCCCAGGATATATCTTCTATAAATACTGTAAATAAAATGTATTTATTGTCATATAAATGTATATTATGTTTGTGTTATAATAAAAGGACAAAATATATCAAAATATATGTTTATCATTTAAATTCCTATTATATCCTTCTTGTTTAACCCTCAAATTTACTCTAAGGGCGTTAATAACGTGAATTTCGTTGTTTTTTTTTTGGGGTCAATGACCTAAATTTACTCAGTTTTGAATCAAAAATTTTTGATGGTATCAGGATAACAGGAACGAAAAGAGTTCTCATATTTCAAATGTAACGACGGATTCGTGTTCTACGGGTTGTAATTAGTCTAAAAAACCCTGTCCGGCCCTTCTGACTTCTGTATTTTACGAGCTACAGCACTTTTTTTAACTCAATTTTTGGGGTCAATGACCTGAATTTACTCAGTTTTTGAATTGAAAATTTTCGATGGTATCCGGGTAACAGGAATGAAAAGAGTTCTCATATTTTGAATGTGACGACGGATTCGTGTTCTACGGGTCGTAATTAGTCTAAAAAACCTTGTCCGGCCCTTCTATCTTCTGTAGTTTTGGAGCTATGAAACTTTTTCTTAACCCAATTTTACTCAGTTTTTGAGTCAAAATTTTTGATGATATCCGGATAACAGGAACGCGAAGAGCTCTCATTTTTCATATTTTAAAGTACTCTTTTCGTTCCTGTTATCCGGATACCAACGAAAATTTTCGACCAAAAACTGAGTAAAATTGGGTTAAGAAAAAAGTGTTGTAGCTCGAAAACTACAGAAGTTAGAAGGGCCGGACAAGTGTTTTTAGACTAAATAGGACCCGTAGAACACGAATCCGTCGTTACATTTGAAATATGAGAACTCTTTTCATTCCTGTTATCCGGATACCATCGAAAATTTTCGATTCAAAAACTGAGTAAATTCAGGTCATTGACCCCAAAAATTGAGTTAAAAAAAGTGTTGTAGCTCGTAAAATACAGAAGTTAAAAGGGCCGGACAAGGCTTTTTAGACTAATTACGACCCGTAGAACACGAATCCGACGTCACATTTAAAATATGAGAACTCTTTTCGTTCCTGTTATCCTGATACCACCAAAAATTTTCGATTCAAAACTGAGTAAATTTAGGTCATTGACCCCAAAAAAAAAAAAAACAACGAAATTCACGTTATTAACGCCCTTATGGTAAATCTGAGGGTTAAACAAGAAGGATAAAGTACATTTAAAGTAAAAGAACTCGTCGCATTCCTGTTATCATCAAAATTTCGTGTTTTAACTCCAAAACTATTAAATGTAGAGGGGTTGGACAATAATTAGGGCTGTAAAATAAAAGAATATATTCATTTTTACAAGTTTTATTCAGTTTAAAACAAATACAATGCATTTTTACAATAAATGAGAACAAATAATACATAGTTCATTTTCAACCCTTAATAACTCCTACCCTAATCAATTTTTACAAACTAATTTAACAAATATGGACGTAGAATTCCACGTAGGATTCAAATTTGCAAGAATTGATACAGAATTCCATTTAGTTCAGAAGTTATTAAAGAAAAACTAATTTTTCTACATGTAAAATTTTTCATCCCTTAATAACTTCTGCCCTAATCAATTTTTAAAAACTAATTTAACAAATATGGACGTAGAATTCCACGTAGAATTCAAATTTGCAAGAATCGACACAGAATTCCATTTAGTTCAGGAGTTATTAAAGAAAAACTAATTTTTCTACATGTAAAATTTTTCATCCCTTAATAACTTCTGCCCTAATTAATTTTTAAAAACTAATTTAACAAATATGGACGTAGAATTCCACGTAGAATTCAAATTTGCAAGAATCGACACAGAATTCCATTTAGTTCAGGAGTTATTAAAGAAAAACTAATTTTTCTACATGTAAAATTTTTCATCCCTTAATAACTTCTGCCCTAATCAATTTTTAAAAACTAATTTAACAAATATGGACGTAGAATTCCACGTAGAATTCAAATTTACAAGAATCGAAGCAGAATTCCATTTAGTTCAGGAGTTATTAAAGAAAAACTAATTTTTCTACATGTAAAATTTTTCATCCCTTAATAACTTCTGCCCTAATTAATTTTTAAAAACTAACTTAACAAATATGGACGTAGAATTCCACGTAGAATTCAAATTTGCAAGAATCGACACAGAATTCCATTTAGTTCAGGAGTTATTAAAGAAAAACTAATTTTTCTACATGTAAAATTTTTCATCCCTTAATAACTTCTGCCCTAATTAATTTTTAAAAACTAATTTAACAAATATGGACGTAGAATTCCACGTAGGATTCAAATTTGAAAGAATCGACACAGAATTCCATTTAGTTCAGGAGTTATTAAAGAAAAACTAATTTTTCTACATGTAAAATTTTTCATCCCTTAATAACTTCTGCCCTAATTAATTTTTAAAAACTAATTTAACAAATATGGACGTAGAATTCCACGTAGAATTCAAATTTGCAAGAATCGACACAGAATTCCATTTAGTTCAGGAGTTATTAAAGAAAAACTAATTTTTCTACATGTAAAATTTTTCATCCCTTAATAACTTCTGCCCTAATTAATTTTTAAAAACTAATTTAACAAATATGGACGTAGAATTCCACGTAGAATTCAAATTTGCAAGAATCGACACAGAATTCCATTTAGTTCAGGAGTTATTAAAGAAAAACTAATTTTTCTACATGTAAAATTTTTCATCCCTTAATAACTTCTGCCCTAATTAATTTTTAAAAACTAATTTAACAAATATGGACGTAGAATTCCACGTAGAATTCAAATTTGCAAGAATCGACACAGAATTCCATTTAGTTCAGGAGTTATTAAAGAAAAACTAATTTTTCTACATGTAAAATTTTTCATCCCTTAATAACTTCTGCCCTAATTAATTTTTAAAAACTAACTTAACAAATATGGACGTAGAATTCCATGTAGAATTCAAATTTACAAGAATCGAAGCAGAATTCCAATGAGTTCCGGAGTTATCGGCGCTGAAGTTCAGGCGGGCCGTTGAAGATGTTTCCCAACTCAAGCAGGTCCGGAATTCCTTCGATTTCTGCAGTTGCCACCCCCGGAAGCTGAATGCAGTTCATTGAACCTAAAGAGAAAGTTATTAATAAGTGGAAAACAAAAAAAATGTAAAACACATGCGCTCTTATATATTATTATGTCATTGAATTACGTAAGAACTATTCGTAATTTCTCAATTTGGACGCCGGATTCGTAATTCTCGGGGTCGAATTAGGGGGATGCCATGTCTAACTCAAAATTTTTTTTCCCAATCGAAACTTAAAACCATGGACTAAAGCCTTGGGGTTTTTTTCGCCAAAAATACTTTTTGGCTCCGATTTGCTTCAAATTTGGTTTACGTATATTAGGGACAAAGGTCTAACGAATAGCGAAATCTGAGCCTATAGGGGTTGATATTAGGAGAGATATTCAACCCTAAAGTGGGTTATTGCAAATAACGGGAAAACTATAGACTTTAGGGGAAAAGTTTATTAGGATTTTTTGTTACAAATTAAATTCTAAACAATATGTATTTGAAACATTTTCCTGCCCGACTTTTCTTTTTCGAGATAATTGTTAGCGAGAAATAAAATCAAACCCAAAAATGGGTAGATACAATTTTTCCGTATCGATTTTTGAGATCTACGTATTTTTCTTCATACACACCCAAAATAAGAAAATTTTATAATTATAAATAAGAGCATTGTAATTGATATACCCGAAACTGGGTGGACAAACAAATTCCGCACCTACATATTTGAAAAGTACGTATTTTATTACGTATACACCCAAATTTTCGTTACTAAATATTTATAAACACATGCGCTATGATTTTTTAAACATTTTGAATATGTCCCATTTTAATCGGCTACTGAAAATTCCAGATTTCGTACTTCATATCTCGAAAACGGTAAGAGATAGCGAAAAAGTGTATAGGACCTTTTCAATTGCAAATCGAAATTTAGGGGGGGTCTACATTTAACTTTTTTTGATATAACGAATCAGTTCCGAGTTACGACGGTTTTTATGTGTTTTTAAGGGTTTTTAGCCTCCACACCCTTAATTTGGGGTAATATCGAAAAAAGTTTAATATACGATATACATAACTTAAAATTGTCTACATCTTGGTCTTATAACATTTTCTCGTAACGGTGATAGTTTAACCGGAAATGACGTCACACCCTAAAATGGGTAAAAATTCGAAGTTTGGATATCGATTTTCGGAATCTACGTAATTTTCTGCATATATACCCAAAATTTGGTTTTTCAATTATTAAAAATAGGAAATGTCCAAATATTCCCACGCCCAAAACTGGGTCCAATACGTCAAATATGAAATATATTTTTGGTGAATCATACATAATTTTTTATGCTTTACAAACTATGTCGTATGAAATTTTTTTCTAGAATTGATAGTTTAGCCGGAAATGACGTCACACCTTATATTGGGTAGAGATACAAAGTCGTCGTATTTTTTTTCGAAATCTACGTAATTTTCTGCATATGAACTTCAAAATTATATTATTTAATATTTTTAAATAAAGGCCCTACGATTTTTTAAATTTTGAATTTTTTCATTGGTCGCCCCCCTAAACCCACCCTCTGTAGGTGGAGCTACGGCAGCCAATAAGAAAATAAGTTGTAATTTTTTCATTGGCTAACGTAGCTCCGCCTCCAGCCAATCAGAAAATTCAAACTTTAAAAATTCGTAGGGCTTTTATTTACAAATATTAAATTACCAAATTTTGGGTACATACGCAGAAAATTACGTAAATTTCGAAAAAAAATACGTTGACTTTGTATCTCTACCCAATATAAGGTGTGACGTCATTTCCGGCTAAACTATTAGTTCTAAAAAAAAATTTCATACGACACAAGTTGTAAAGCATAAAAAGTTATGTAGGATTCAACAAAAATATATTTCATATTTGATCTATTAGACCCAGTTTTGGGCATGGGAAACTTTGGACTTTTCTTATTTTTAATAATTGAGGAACCAAATTTTGGGTATATATGCAGAAAAATACGTAGATTCCGAAAATCGATATCCAAACTTCGAATTTCCACCCATTTCAGGGTGTGATGTAATTTCCGGCTAAACTATCAACTTTACGAGAAAATATTATAAGACTAAGATGTAGACAATTTTAAGTTATGTAGATCGTACATTAAACTTTTTTCGATATTACCCCAAATTAAGGGTGTGGAGGCTGAAAACCCTTAAAAAACCATAAAAACCGTCGTAACTCGGAACTAGTACATCGTATCAAAAAAAGTTAAATGTGAACCCCCCCTAGAATTCCATTTGCAATTGAAAAGGTCCTATACACTTTTTCGCTATCTCTTACCGTTTTCGAGATATGAAGTACGAAATCTGAGATTTTCCGGAGCCGATTAAAATGGGACATATTCAAAATGTTTAAAAATTCATAGCGCCTGTGTTTATAAATATTAAGTAACGAAAATTTGGGTATGGACGTAATAAAATATGTAGATTTTAAATATATAAATGCGGAATTTGTATGCCCACCCAGTTTCGGGTATGACAATTACAGTGCCCTAATTTATAAATATAAAATTTTCATATTTTTCGATTGTATGAAGAAAAATACGTAAATTTCAAAAATCAATAGAACAAAATTATATCTCTACCCATTTTTGGGTACGATCTCATTTCCGGCTAAACCATCAACTTTATGAAAAAAATGTATATAACAAAATTTGTAGAGAATCCAAAGTTATGTAAGAATCACCCAAAATTTATTTGGATATGGTGCTCCAAATTGGAGTTTTCGGGGTAAATGTGCGACACTTTAAAGTGTTTTTGTTTATTGTTTTTATTGGTTTATTTACAAAACAAAACAATGTACACATGTAGAAAGAAGTGCGTTGAATCTAAGATTATAATCCCCAATTCGTTATCTCAATTTCTTTTCAAGATATTCAATGATAAATTGCTTAAATCTATTGAAACTTACCGTCACCAACTCGTAGGAATTTCAGGATTTCTGGAAGGATTTAAAAGGAATAAATGTACAATTTCATAGGAATAATCGTTTATTGGATAATACAATAAATAGGATAACAGCACAATATAAATACAATTGACACAGGATGTGAAGGATAAAACACGAGTTGTTGGACGGGACGGCGTGAAAACTATGTTTTTCCTACCTTGGGCGCGATGTCTGTCCATCTGTTCGGCTGCAGGCTGCAGGAAGTTCAACAGGTCGAGAATTAAGTCAAGCGATGTCTGTCCACTTGCAACAGGGCTTCATACAGCTGTCAACAACAATAAAAAACACTTGTAACAAACCAAATCACAACTATATTCACGTACCGTCTACAAGATTTTCTCCAGCGATGAAACATCATTTTCTCTTACTCATAACTCCTCAACGGGTGAAAATATCTTCATTTCGAGTGCAGAATCAGATTCCTGGGATAACAATTTCACAAATATGGACGTAGAATTCCACGTAGAGTTCAAATTTTCCCGAATCGACGCAGAATTCCAATGAGTTCCGGAGTTATCGGCGCTGGAATGAATTCAGGCGGGCCGTTGAAGATGTTTCCCAACTCAAGCAGGTCCGGAATTCCCACGAATTCTGCAGTTGCCACCCCCGGAAGCTGAATGCAGTTCATTGAACCTAAAGAAAAAGTTATTAATAAGTGGAAAACAAAAATGTCAGTAGCTGACAAAATTATATTCAACATTTTACCCCGAAAACTCCAATTTGGAGCACCATATCCAAATAAATTTTGGCTGATTCTTACATAACTTTTAATTCTCTACAACTTTTGTTCTATACATTTTTTTCATAAAGTTGATGGTTTAGCCGGAAATGAGATCATACCCATAAATGGGTAGAGATACAATTTTGTCGTATCGATTTTTGAAATCTATGTATTTTTATTCATACACACCCAAAATATGAAAATTTTATATTTATAAATAAGGGCACTGTAATTGGCATACCCAAAACTGGGTAGACAAACAAATTCCGCATTTATATATTTGAAATCTATATATTTTATTACGTACATACCCAAATTTTCGTTACTTAATATTTATAAACACATGCGCTACGAATTTTTAAACATTTTGAATATGTCCCATTTTAATCGGCTACTGAAAATCTCAGATTTCGTAGTTCATATCTCGAAAACGGTAAGAGATAGCGAAAAAGAGTATAGGAACTTTTCAATTGCACATCGAATTCTAGAGGGGGTTTACATTTAACTTTTTTTGATACAACGTACCAGTTCCGAGTTACGACGGTTTTTATGTGTTTTTAAGGGTTTTCAGCCTCCACACCCTTAATTTGGGGTAATATCGAAAAAAGTTTAATGTACGATCTACATAACTTAAAATTATCTACATCTTGGTCTTATAACATTTTCTCGTAAAGTTGATAGTTTAGCCGGAAATGACGTCACACCCTAAAATGGGTGGAAATTCAAAGTTTGGATATCGATTTTCGGAATCTACGTATTTTTCTACATATATACCCAAAATTTGGTTCCTCAATTATTAAAAATAAGAAAAGTCCAAATGTTCTTACGCCCAAAACTGGGTCCAATAGGTCAAATATGAAATATATTTTTGGTGTATCATACATAACTTTTTATGCTTTACAAATTGTGTCGTATAAAATTTTTTTTTAGAACTAATAGTTTAGCCGGAAATGACGTCACACCTTATATTGGGTAGAGATATAAAATCAACATATTTTTTTTTCGGAATCTACGTAATTTTTTTGCATATGTGTCTAAAATTTGGTAATTTAATATTTGTAAATAAAGGCCCTACGAATTTTTAAAGTTTGAATTTTCTGATTGGCTGGAGGCGGAGCTACGTTAGCCAATGAAAAAATTACAACTTATTTTCTTATTGGCTGCCGTAGCTCCACCTACAGAGGGTGGGTTTAGGGGGCGACCAATGAAAAAATTCAAAATTAAAAAAATCGTAGGGCCTTTATTTACAAATATTAAATAATAAAATTTTGAAGTACATATGCAGAAAATTACGTAGATTTTGAAAAAAAATACGACGAATTTGTAGCTCTACCCAATATAAGGTGTGACGTCATTTCCGGCTAAACTATCAATTCTAGAAAAAAAATTCATACGACATAATTTGTAAAGCATAAAAAGTTATGTAAGATACATCAAAAATATATTTCATATTTGATCTATTGGACCCAGTTTTGGGCGTGGGAAAATTTAGACTTTTCTTATTTTTAATAATTAAGAAACCAAATTTTGGGTATATATGTAGAAAAATACGTAGATTCCGAAAATCGATATCCAAACTTCGAATTTCCACCCATTTTAGGGTGTGATGTAATTTCCGGCTAAACTATCAACTTTACGAGAAAATGTTATAAGACTAGGTTGTAGACAATTTTATGTTATGTAGATCGTACATTAAACTTTTTTTCGATATTACCCCAAATTAAGGGTGTGGAGGCTGAAAACCCATAAAAAGCCATTAAAAACCGTCGTAACTCGGAACTGGTACATCGTATCAAAAAAAGTTAAATGTAAACCCCCCCTAGAATTCCATTTGCAATTGAAAAGGTTCTATACACTTTTTCGCTATCTCTTACCGTTTTCGAGATATGAAGTACGAAATCTGAGATTTTCAGTTGCCGATTAAAATGGGACATATTCAAAATGTTTAAAAATTCATAGCGCTTGTGTTTATAAATATTAAGTAACGAAAATTTGGATATATACGTAATAAAATATGTAGAATTCATGTATATGGGTGCGGAATTTGTATGTCGACCCAGTTTCGGGTATGACAATTACAGTGCCCTTATTTATAAATATAAAATTTACATATTTTGGGTGTGTATGAAGAAAAATACGTAGATTTCAAAAAATGATACGACAAATTTGTATCTATAACCCATTCTTGGGTATGATCTCATTTCCGGCTAAACCATCAACTTTATGAAAAAAATGTATATAACAAAAGTTGTAGACAGTAAAAAGTTATGTAAGAATCAGCCAAAATTTATTTGGATATTGTGCTCCATATTGGAGTTTTCGGGGTAAATATGCGACACATTTTGATTGGTTTATTTACAAACAAAACAATGTACACATGTAGAAAGAAGTGCGTTGAATCTAAGATTATAATCCCAAAGTCGTTATCTCAATTACTTTTCAAGATATTCAATGATAAATTGCTTAAATCTATTGAAACTTACCGTCACCAACTCGTAGGAATTTCAGGATTTCTAGAAGGATTTAAAAAGGAATAAATGTACAATTTCACAGGAATAATCGTTTATTGAACACAGGATAATACAATAATTAGGATAAAAGGTAATACAATTGACACAGGATGTGAAGGACAGAACAGAGTTGTTGGACGGCGTGAAAACAACTTTTCCTACCTTGACAGCTTCAGGGCGCGATGTCTGTCCATCTGTTCGGTCCAGAATTAAGTCCAGCGATGTCTTTGTGTCTGTCCACTTGCAACAGGGTTCCATACAGCTGTCAACAACAATAAAAACACTTGTAACACATGAAATCACAAATATATTCACGTACCGTCTAAAAGATTTTCTCTTGCTCATAACTCCTCAACGGATAAAAATATCTCCATTTCGAGTGCAGAATCGGTTTCCTTGGGCTTTAAAATATAAATCTCAACAATTTCACCCCTTAAAACTGTTTGGTACAAGATTCGGAAATGATTTTCTCTTGTGGCGTCAGTTGATAATTTTCTCAAAATGTTTTTGTTGTATTAATCACTTATTAATGCACAAAAGTTACTGGAATTTGTGTAAAATTAAATAAATATTGTTCTTTTGTACTTAAAATAGGCTAAACTTATTAAAAATTATCCACTTGTCAGCTGGAAATTAGGTTAAGATGTATTATCCAACCTGCATAACATTCGGTATGACATCAGCGCCAAATTGCTCGAACTAATTATGTTATAATATTGTAATTATTAATAATTTATTTATATTTATACTCAAATATTGTTTAAAACAATAAATTAAATGAAATATTAGCTTAAAAATTATAATTTTATTAAAATTATTATCAATATGACTGTTTAACAATTTTTCCAATAGATGTCCCTAAAAGCTAAAGGTTGATTTACATATGTAGATAAAGCTTGACTTACACAATTTTTACCTTAGACCATTTTTGTTTTTTGAAAATATCTTCTGAAATATTAATTTTACAGGAAAAATGCATAAAGAAAAGTTGTTCAGCATAAAATTCTCTATAAAATGGTATAAGAATAATAACTCCTAAACTAAATGGAATTCTGTAAAAATATAAAAACACTTTTTTTTCAATACATTTATTAACTTTCTGCATTATATACACATAATTTTCTTAAATTATATAAAAATTTCTAATAAAATAAACTTTATTAATAAAAATAGTACGATTTAAACTAAAATAATTTAATTTAAAATTCTCAAAGTCGACTTTAATTTTAAATAACGGCAAATATTTAAAAATCGACATTTGATCACCAATTAATCGTCAGAGATCCCAAGAAATTAACAAAGTATAATATCATTGTTGAAATATTTTATATTTCACTAACAAACCCATTTTGTGGGTTTATTTGTGGGTATATACCCATTTTGGAACAGGAGCAACGATAACTATTGAATTTCCAAATTCTAACCTCTAATATTGTCGCAAAAGCTTTTACAATTTATTTGAAAGAAAATTGTGCTAAAAGAACCATTCAAGATTGAAAATATTATTAACTGAACATGTTCTGTTGAGTGGCGTCATTTTCAAATTCGCTCCAAGCGTTATTTAGTTCCATGAAAATTAGTTTTGCTATATTTTCGTTTTCGCTGCCGATTTGCTGAAAAAAAATTATTATTTTGGACACTCTTGAAATATTAATATATTAAATCAACCCTCTAAAGTTTATTTTTGCAAGAATTAACACTTTATCTTTAACCGTTTTCGAGATATTAACCGATTTTTAATGTCATATTTTTGGCCAAAAATACACAATTTTTGAACCCGAGTTTCAAGACTTTTTGGCCGGAAATTTAACCATTTTTGTAACGGATATATACAAATCAACCCTCAAGAGTTCATTTTTGAAGGAATTAACATTTTATCTTTAATCGTTTTCGAGATATTAACCGATTTTTAACGTCATGTTTTTAGCCAAAAATATATAATTTTTGAACCCAAGTTTAAGGACTTTTTGGCCGGAAATTTAACCATTTTTATAACGGAAATATACAAATCAACCCTCTAGAGTTCATTTTCGCAAGTATTAACACTCTATCTTTAACCGTTTTCGAGATATTAACCGATTTTTAATGTCATATTTTTAGACAAAATTAAACAATTTTTGAACCCGAGTTTCAAGACTTTTTGGCCGGAAATTTAACCATTTTTATAACGGACGTATACAAATTAACCCTCTACAGTTCATTTTTGCAAAAATCAACACGCTATCTTTAACAACTTTCGAGATATTAACCGATTTTTAGCCAAAAATGAACAATTTTTAAACTGGAGTTTAAGGACTTTTTGGCCGGAAATTTAACCACTTTTCCACAGGAAATATACAAATCAACTCTCTAGAGTTCAGTTTTAAAAGAATCAACACTCTATCTTTAACCGTTTTTGAGATATTAATTGATTTTTAACGTTATATTTTTAGCCAAAAATATACAATTTTTGAACCTGAGTTTCAAGACTTTTTGGCCAGAAATTTAACCACTTTTATAATAGAAGTATACAATTTAATCCTCTAGAGCTCATTTTTGCTAGAATTGACACTGTATCTTTAATCATTTTTGAGATATTAACAGATTTTAGGCCCAAAAATATACAATTTTTGAACCCAAGTTTCAAGACTTTTTGACCAGAAATTTAACCACTTTTATACCGGAAGTATACAAATCAACCCTCTAGAGTTCATTTTTACAGAAATTAACAATTTATCTTTAATAATTTTCGAGATATTAACCGATTTATAACCTCATATTTTTAGTCAAAAGTACACAATTTTTGAACCAGAGTTTCAAGACTTTTTGGCCGGAAATTTAACCACTTTTACACCGGAATTATACAAGTCGACTCTCTAGAGTTCATATTTGCTAATATTAACACTGTATCTTTAATTATTTTTGAGATATTAACAGATTTTTGGCCAAAAATACACAATTTTTAAACCAGAATTTCAAGACTTTTTGACCGGAAATTTAACCACTTTTATACCGGAAGTACACAAATCAACCCTCTAGAGTTCATTTTTACAGAAATTAACAATTTATCTTTAATAATTTTCGAGATATTAATCGATTTATAACATCATATATGAACAATTTTTGAACCTGAGTTTAAGGACTTTTTGACCGGAAATTTAACCACTTTTACACCGGAAGTATACAAATCAACTCTCTAGAGTTCATATTTGCAAATATTAACACTGTATCTTTAATTATTTTTGAGATATTAACAGATTTTTGTCCAAAAATACACAATTTTTAAACCCGAGTTTTAAGACTTTTTGGCCGGAAATTTAACCACTTTTACACCGGAAGTCCACAATTCAACTCTCTAGAGTTAATTTTTCCAGGAATCAACACTCTATCTTTAAATATTTTCGAGATATTAACCGATTTATAACCTCATATTTTTAGCCAAAAATACACAATATTTGAACCCAAGTTTCAAGACTTTTTGGCCGGAAATTTAACCACTTTTACACCGGAAATATACAAATCAACCCTCTAAAGTTCATTTTTTCATGAATTAACTCTTTACCTTTAACCGTTTTCGAGATATTAACCGATTTTTAACCTCATATTTTTAGCCAAAAATACACAATTTTTGACCCCGAGTTTCAAGACTTTTTGGCCGGAAATTCAACCACTTTTACACCGGAAATACACAAATCAACCCTCTAGAGTTCATTTCCGCAAGAATTAACACTCTATCTTTACTCGTTTCCGAGATACGCAACATATTTCATTCGTACTTACTTTGTCTGGATGTACACACAAACAGGCCTTCCGGTAGGCCTTCTTTACATCTAGCGGAGTCACCATCTGGTGCATTTCACATTTCCACTTGGCCCCTTCCCATAGCACAGTGTGCATGGAGCACAAAAGGGCCCTAATGTTTGTTCGCTTTCCTTCAACCTAAAAGGAAATTTTGAGGTTATAAATTGGGTTATATTTCGGGTTTGGGCAAAAATTTCGCGGGAATTTTTGTCAAAATGGATTTTTTAGGGTTCATTTTATATAAAAACATTTAAAATTTGGTTGAAAAATGTTTAAATTTAATAGAAATATGATAAAATGTTAATAGGTTTTTTTGAGGTTAGCTGTCAAATTGAACTATTTTTAAATGTTTTTATATAAAATCGACCCTGAAAAATTCATTTTTACAATAATTTCAAGGAAATTTTCGGCCCCAAACGATTTAAAACCCATTTTATACGGACCCATTCCAAAATTTTTAATTTTTCTGGGTCCATATCTTTCGCAATTTCTCCTTTTCTCATTTCGTTAATAGTTCTAGGGGAATTATCTTTTTTCGACGCAAATTCGTACCCCTGCGACCCTAAAAGATCCCCAAAAACATCCCCAGATTTGGGTGTAGATTTTTTATCTGCAAAAACTTCATTTTTAACTTTAATAATCGATTTAAGCGAGGCCAAATCAAAACTAACTTGGATCTTTAAATGCGTTGTCGAAATGACTTCGGCTGTAATCGGCCCTTTGTTCGGGGCTTCTCGCATGTATAGGCGTAGATTGCGGGGTAGTGGGGGGCACCTTTAAGGGGCTAGAGCCCCCGTTATCCGACTCGGTTCCTAACCCTAAATTACTTAAATCTGCGAATAAATCTTGTGGGGGATTTGACTTTATGATTTGGGGCTTCGCCCCCAAATCGCCCCAATCTGAAAATAAACTCCCCCCTGAATCATTTTGGGGCCCAGAAGACCCCGTCATATTGTCGAAATCAAAGAGTAAATTTCCAAAATTTTCAGAAGTGGGATCCGCAAAGCCCCCTAAAAGATCGACGTTAGAGCTGGGCCCCTTTGGGGGCAAAGCCTCCACAGAAATTGAATCCAAATTCAATAAATCAGCTTCGTCTTCAATGTTTTCTATTTGGGGTTCGGGGTCAATTTTGGGGGCAAGTTTGGGCGAGGGAGGGGCAGGGGGTCTTTGAGGGGCCCTAGGCGGCCGCTCTGGGGCCCTAGGCGGCCGTACAGGGGGCGGAGTCACCGGTTTACTAACAAAAGTATCTCTAGTTTCATCAAATTCGACCCGTGTGCCGAAAAGTACATTCGGGTCCCTATTTTGGGCCCCGAGGAGGGACCAAGGGTTCGGTTGCCCTATGTTGGTGTCCTGCTCGGCCCCAATGAGCCCCAGGACAACGCTGAAGCCCTGGGGGTAATGCGGAGCGCCCTGTTCGTCGGCAAGACCGTCAAGATCGCCCCGAGAAAATTTTAAAGTTTTTGTGTCGGTTGAAATAAAGCCGGTATGGAATTGAGTTTGGGCGATACGGATGCCCGTGGGGCGCCCCTGGTTCATGACGCCCCCTAGGGTGTTGCGCGCGTGGTATACGGTCAAGCAAACGTCCCCAAATAGGGTTAGGTTTACCGGGATGACAACCTGAAAAGAAATTTTAATTTTGAACACGAGTTTAAGGACTTTTTGACCGGAAATTTAATAGATTTTATACCGGAAGTATACAAGTCAACCCTCTAGAGTTCATTTTTGCAAGAATCAACACTCTATCTTTAATAGTTTTCGAGTTATTAACCAATTTTTAACCTCATATTTTTGGTCAAAAATGAACCATTTTTGAACCCAAGTTTTAGGACTTTTTGACCGGAAATTTAACCGATTTTATACCGGAAGTATACAAATCAACCCTCTAGAGTTCATTTTTGCAAGAATCAACACTCTATCTTTAACCGGTTTCGAGATATTAACCGATTTGTAACCTCACATTTTTAGACAAAAATATAATAATAATATAATTTTTGAGTTTCAAGACTTTTTGACCGGAAATTTAACCGCTTTTACACCGGAAATATACAATTAACCCTCTAAAGTTCATTTTTGCAAGAAACAACGTTTTATCTTTAACCGTTTTCGAGATATTTACAGATTTTTAGCCAAAAATTAACAATTTTTAAACTTGAGTTTAAGGACTTTTTGGCCGGAAATTTAACCACTTTTACACCGGAAGTATACAAGCCAATCCTCTAGAGTTCATTTTTGCCAGAATCAACGCTCTATCTTTAACCGTTTTTGAGATATTAACAGATTTTTAGCCAAAAATGAACAACTTTTAAACCCGAGTTTAAGGACTTTTTGGCCGGAAATTTAACCACTTTTAAACCGGAAGTATATATATCAACACTCTAGAGATCATTTTTGCCAAAATCAACGCTCTATCTTTAATAGTTTTCGAGATATTAACAGATTTTTAACCAAAAATGAACCATTTTTGAACCCGAGTTTAAGGACATTTTGGCCGGAAATTTAACCATTTTTCTACCGGAAGTATATAAATCAACACTCTAGAGTTCATTTTTGCAAGAATCAACATTTTATCTTTAACCGTTTTCGAGATATTAACTGATTTTTAGCCAACAATATACAATTTTTGAACCCGAGTTTCAAGACTTTTTGGCCGGAAATTTAACAGCTTTTACACCGGAAATATACAAACTGACCCTCTAGAGTTCATTTTTTCATGAATCAACGTTTTATCTTTATCCGTTTTCGAGATATTAACAGATTTTTAAAAAAATGAACAATTTTTAAACCCGAATTTAAGGACTTTTTGGCCGGAAATTTAACCACTTTTCTACCGGAAATACACAAATCAAGCCTCTAGAGTTCATTTCCGCAAGAATCAACACTGTATCTTGAACTGTTTTCGAGATATTATCCAATTTTTAACTTCATCTTTTTAGCCAAAAATACACAATTTTTGAACTCGAGTTTCAAGACTTTTTGACCGGAAATTTAACCACTTTTACACCGGAAATACACAAATCAAGCCTGTAGAGTTCATTTTTGCAAGAATCAACACTGTATCTTTAATAATTTTCGAGATATTTACCGGTTTTTAACCTCACATTTTTAGCCAAAAATACACAATTTTTGAACCCGAGTTTCATGACTTTTTGGCCGTAAATTCAACCACTTTTACACCGGAAATATACAAATCAACCCTCTAGAGTTCATTTCCGCAAGAATCACCACTCTATCTTCAACCGTTTTCGAGATATTAACCGATTTATAACCTCCCGCAATAAATCGGTCAAGGAATCGACTTAAACGAGTGTCAGAATTTAATTTTTTTTAGTTTTTTACCTTTCCTTCGTTGATACTAAACATCCTCATCTTTTCATATTCTTTAACGGTTGACAAAATCAATTTATCGCCACAATAAATGTCAATATACGGCCTGGAACCATCTCTGAGTTTTGTGAACATTGGAACATTGGAACGGGTTGTAACACGACTTGCGTCAAGGTCAGAGCCCTAAAATGGGGCTCCCTGGGCGGTAAACGAACCTAGGAACAACACAAAAAATATTTCGCAGGGTTTTTTATTCGAAAAACTCACGATATCTGTTAAATAATAAAGATAACGTAGTTCTGATGGGCGCATCATAGGTGGCTGTCTTTTAACTGCGAACAGTTGAAGGGCGTCCTCTGGGACGGAAAAAAAATGAGAGTAAAGCAATAACGCACAGACTAAAGTTGAACTTGTCGCTTTTCCGTCCTTAAAAAATAAATAATGCAGGTTTTTTTTTAAGTTTTATTATTTTTTACTTACAGTACAATGAAAAACAACAACATTTCTTCTGTCGCCTTCTAGATATTTATAAATGTCAGCTGTCATTTGATACATGGCGTTTAATAATGGCGCGAAAAATGTGCCCGGAAATGCATAACCTACAAATATATATATATATATATATATATATATATATATATATATATATATATATATATATTTATTTAGGGTGTCCGAAGCCGTCCTTGATATATGTGTTTAATATGGGGAAAATTTTTGAAGGCAAGTTTGAGGAGTTTTTGACCGGAAATTTAAACGGTTTTATACCGGAAGTATACAAATGAACCCTCTGGAGTTCATCTTTGCAAGAATCAACACTCTATCTTTAATAGTTTTCGAGATATTAACCGATTTATAACCTAATATTTTTTGCCAAAAATAGACAATTTTTGAACCCAAGTTTGAGGAGTTTTTGACCGGATATTTAAACGGTTTTATACCGGAAGTATACAAATTAACCCTCTAGAGTTTATTTTTGCAAGCATCAACAATTTATCTTTAATAGTTTTTGAGATATTTACCGGTTTATAACCTAACATTTTGACCCTAAAATAGACAATATTTGAACCCAAGTTTGAGAACTTTTTGACCGGAAATTTAAACGGTTTTATACCGGAAGTATACAAGTCAACCCTCTAGAGTTCATTTTTGCAAGAATTAATACTCTATCTTTAATCATTTTGGAGATATTTACCGGTTTGTAACTTAACATTTTGAGCCAAAAATGGACAATTTTTGAACCCAAGTTTGAGAACTTTTTGACAGGAAATTTAACCGATTTTATACCGGAAGTATACAAATTAACCCTCTAGAGTTTATTTTTGCAAGAATCAATACATTATCTTTAATAATTTTCGAGATATTAGCAGATTTTTAACCTCATATTTTTAGCCAAAAATGAACAATTTTTGAACCAGAGTTTCAAGTCTTTTTGACCGGAAATTTAACCAACTTTACACCGGAAGTATACAAATTAACCCTCTAGAGTTCATCTTTGCAAGAATCAATACTCTATCTTTAACAGCCTTCGAGATATTAACCGATTTTTAGCCAAAAATTAACAATTTTTAAATTGGAGTTCAAGGACTTTTTGGCCGGAAATTTAACCACTTTTACACCGGAAGTATATAAATCAATCCTCTAGAGTTCATTTCTGTAAAAATTAGCAATTTATCTTTTATCATTTTAGAGATATTTACCGGTTTGTAACCTAACATTTTGAGCCAAAAATGGGCAATATTTGAACACAAGTTTGAGGACTTTTTGACCGAAAATTTAACCACTTTTACACCGGAAATATACAAAGCAACCCTCTAGACTTCATTTTTGAAAGAATTAACAATTTATCTTTAATCGTTTTTGAGATATTTACCGGTTTGTAACCTAAAATTTTAAGCCAAAAATAGACAATTTTTAAACGCAAGTTTGAAGACTTTTTGGCCGGAAATTTAATTATTTTTATACCGGAAGTATACAAATCAACCCTCTAAACTTCATTCTTGCAAGAATTAACACTTTATCTTTAACAGTTTTCGAGATATTAACCGATTTTTAATGTCATATTTTTGGTCAAAAATGTACAATTTTTGAACCCGAGTTTCAAGACTTTTTGGCCGAAAAATTAACTACTTCTATACCGGAAATCTACAAATCAACCCTTTAGACTTCATTTTTGCAAGAATTAACACTTTATCTTTAATCATTTTAGAGATATTTACCGGTTTTTAAACTAACATTTTTAGCCAAAAATTAACAATTTTTGAACCCAAATTTAACAACTTTATGGCCGGAAATTTAACCACTTTTATACTGGAAATATACAAATCCTCTAGAGTTCATTTGTAAAAGTGGTTAAATTTCCGGTCAAAAACTCTTGAAACTCGAGTTCAATAATTGTGTATTTTTGGCCAAAAATATGAGATTAAAAATTGGTTAATATCTCGAAAATGGTTAAAGATAAAGTGTTCATTCTTACAAAAATGAACTCTAGAGGGTTGACTTGTATACTTCCGGTATAAAATCGGTTAAACTTCCGGTCAAAAATTCCCCAAACTCGGGTTCAAAAATTGTTAATTTTTCGCCAAAAATGTTAGGTTAAATATCTCGAAAACAATTAAAGATAAAGTGTTGATTCTTGCAAAAATGAACTCTAGAGGGTCGATTTTATAAATTAATATATTGTGACGTTTGCGATTGCGGATAATATAGCCGAAATTTTGACATAAAAAAAAACATCCATTGTACAAGTTTCATGTCCCAAATCATGGCCTAATTTTTTGCCGGACACTTTATTATTTACATAAAACTGATTTCCCATGTTAAACACCTATATCAAGGGCGGCTTCGGACACCCTAAATATATATATATATATATATATATATATATATATATATATATATATATATATATACAGGGTGTCACTTACCGACATCTACGACTCGAATATTGCCTAAACGGCTTGGATGGTACGGTTTTTTTTGTGAGGTTATAAACAGTACAATGTGTCCCATGTCTCGATTCCAAAAAGGCCTTAACATCGTCAATATGATTAGTTTTATAAGCCGATTCTATACCTTCTGACGGATAAGGCATTACTAAAATTCGTGACGTTATATACGTTATATCCAAGTCTGATCGGGCTATAGACCTAACATTAAAAAAAAAAAAAAATCAAATTTGAATTTTCAAAAAAAAAAATGATAAACTTACTGTTGCATCGTTTGCATAACTTTCGAACTTGTATCTTTCAAATTTTTCAAAAAACTCCCCGCCCCCCCTTTAAAACTACTAAAAAGCCCTTGCGGGGGGCCCATACTTTTCGCCTGGGGCCCCACATTGACAGGGGCCCGAGGGGGCACCGGTCTAGGGGGCGGATTTTGAATTTTCCCGTTAGATTCTTCGGAATGTATTTGCGGGGGTTTAGGGGGCCCAGCGCGGGACATAGGGGGCGAGGGGGTTGCTGACGGGGGCCCTGAAGAGGGCCCCGAGGGCCCTACAGACGCCGGAGGACTAGGAAGGGAAATAGGGGACCGGATATTAAAGTTAAACGTATCTGCAATCGACGCTAAAGTTTCTAAAGTTTGAGTAATTGTTAAGCGGTTTTTAGGGCTTATTTGTAGACAGCCCCCTAAAAAACGAATAAATAAGGCCCCAATTTATTGTTTTTTAACAATAAACTTACTAATTAATTCCTGAAAACAATTATATTTGTCTTGTCCCAAAGGAGGCAATGTAAAATTTCCGTTCATTATTCGGAGCTTCGCCCCGTCTTCAAACGGGTGCTTCATGTAACACAACGCGTATAAAATGCACCCCAGGGCCCACACATCACTTGGGGGCCCTACGAAATGATCTGACCACGTATCAAGCAATTCTGGGGCCCGATACATCGGAGTTGTGAATCTTGCCATCTACGGAGAAAAAAGTGTTCGTATCTCGAGACCCGTAAATAATTCCGTCAAAATTGTTTCAAAATCGTGTTTTTCAATGTTTTTTACATAATATTCAATAAATAAATGTTTGAAAACAAGTTTTATATGCGTAAAAATAAGAATTTTTGAAAAAATGTACAAGCTAAAAAACGTTCAGAAAAAAGTGTTCGTATCTCGAAACCCGTAAATAATTTTGTCAAAATTGTTTCAAAATTGTGTTTTTCAACATTTTTTACATAATATTCAATAAATAAATGTTTGAAAACAAATTTTAAATATGTAAAAATAAGAAATTTTGAAAAAATGTACAACCTGAAAATCGTTAAGAAAAAAGCGTTCGTATCTCGAGACTCGTAAATAATTATGTCAAAATTGTTTCAAATTCGTGTTTTCCAACATTTTTTACATAATATTCAATCAATAAATATTTGAAAACAAATTTTAAATACGTAAAAATAAGAAATTTCGAAAAAATATACAAGCTAAAAATCGTTAAGAAAAAGTGTTCGTATCTCGAGACCTGTAAATAATTCCGTCAAAATTGTTTCAAAATCGTGTTTTTCAACATTTTTTACATAATATTCAATAAATAAATGTTTGAAAACAAATTTTAAATACGTAAAAATAAGAAATTTTGAAAAAATGTATAACCTAAAAATCGTTAAGAAAAAAGCGTTCGTATCTCGAGACTCGTAAATAATTATGTCAAAATTGTTTCAAAATCGTGTTTTTCAACATTTTTTACATAATATTCAATAAATAAATGTTTGAAAACAAATTTTAAACGCCTAAAAATAAAGAATTTTTGAAAAAATGTACAACCTAAAAATCGTTAAGAAAAAGTGTTCGTATCTCGAAACCCGTAAATAATTTTGTCAAAATTGTTTCAAATTCGTGTTTTTCAACATTTTTTACATAATATTCAATATATAAATGTTTGAAAACAAATTTTAAATACGTCAAAATAAGAAATTTTGAAAAAATGTACAACCTAAAAATCGTTAAGAAAAAGTGTTCGTATCTCGAGACCTGTAAATAATTCCGTCAAAATTGTTTCAAAATCGTGTTTATCAACCTGTTTTACATAATATTCAATAAATAAATGTTTGAAAACAAATTTTAAATGCGTAAAAATAAGAAATTTTGAAAAAATGTACAAGCTAAAAAACGTTAAAAAAAACGCGTTCGTATCTCGAAACCCGTAAATAATTTTGTCAAAATTGTTTCAAATTCGTGTTTTTCAACATTTTTTACATAATATTCAATAAATAAATGTTTGAAAACAAATTTTATACGCCTAAAAATAAGAATTTTTGAAAAAATGTACAACCTAAAAATCGTTAAGAAAAAGTGTTCGTATCTCGAGACCCGTAAATAATTCCGTCAAAATTATTTAAAAATCGTGTTTTTCAACATGTTTTACATAATATTCAATAAATTAATACTTGAAAACTAATTTTAAATATAGAAAAAACATAACCTTATTTGTAAATGTCAAACTTGAACAGCGTCAGTGTTGCCACCAGTTGCATGTAAAACATTTTACTTACATTTTCTTCCAACAAGCTTCTCTGAGCCGTAGTCCAACTAGAATCAGGTTGAAACGTTTCGGTAGTAGCCGAACCAAAATCACATAATTTTATCGACCCATCCGCACCCAAAAGTAGGTTTTCCATTTTTAAATCGCGATGTGTGACACTTGGATTTTGACTATGTAAATGTTGTACTGCTTTACAAGTCTGATAAAATAACTTTGTAATGTTTTCTATATTTAAATTTGATGTATGAATTAAATCAATTAATGAACCGCCGGTACAAAGTTCCGTCAAAAGTAAGTATTCGTTCATTCCATGAATCGTTTGACTTTTGTCAATATATGATGCTGAAATAAATTGTATTATGTTTGGATGGCCCGAAACTTGTTTTAAAATATTAATTTCGTTCATAATATTCCTTTTGGCTTCCTCATCAGCGGCTAAAAGCCTCTAAAATTATAATAAATATTCAAAATAAACGCCCCTTATTTCAAACCAATAATACCTAACCTTCAAAGCATATTCTTTGCCATTGTTGACATCTTGACTTACAAAAACAATTGCAAAACCCCCTAGATACATAATAAATAAATAAAACATTAAATTTGTGACAAAAAAATGTCAAACAATACCTTCCGCAATGACTTTTTTCACTCGAAGTTTTAAATTACCTATTTCGACAATTTGCCCGACGAAAGAATTCTCCGTAGACCCATTTGTGGGTTGGGTAAAATACCCGAACGCAGATTTAAATAATTCACTCATTTTTACAGCAGATTATTCACAAAATTACACAGAATTCGCCATTTTTATACCATGTTTTAGTACTGTCATTTCTAGGGATATTTCGCCAGGAAATCCCTAGGAAGAGCTAAGTTCACACCATAACATATTTATTTAAACTTTTAATATGTTTTAATAATTTATTTGTATTAATTTTGTATGTTTTATGTTTTAAAAATACAAAATATGTAGATATGTAATAAATAAATATAAAATTATATATAAATTTGTTCATTTTATTGATTTGTAAATTTTCAATTGTTTAATTTATTAATTTATACAACAATTAACAACAAATTAAAACAAATACAATTATTTATTTATTCAAAAAATATACATAAACTTATATAACCTATAAATAAGTTTAAAAATACAAACATATGGTACATATTTCCAAAAATTTTCCACAAAACAATTACGTAATATTACAAAAAACTACCAAAAACTAAATATATATTTCTCCCCCTGTCAAATTATTGATTTTCCCAGGCTGTCAAATTGACAATATGTCTGACGTTTCACAAAAGTCGTCAATTTTAAATCGTGTTTTACCTAAAAATGGTTTATTAATATATGACGAAAAAACACAGTTAGTTATGTGCAAACCACGGTTGATTCCACTCAAAAGTTTGACGCTTCAAAAATTGGAAAATATGCAAAAAGACCTAAAGAAAAATTAGTCAAATTGTTGAAAAATGGCGTTAGGGCCTTTAGTTACCGAAATAATTTGCGCTTTTATATTTTCCGCGTCGATTTTATACCGATACGGTAACTGGTTCCGTCACCATATTTTCGTAACTTTGTCGGTACTTTTAGCATGGTATTTTAGCTTTTTAATAATTTTTGTGCTACCTTTAGACGTTAGTAGCGTAAGTTCTAAACATATTTTAATTTTTTTAGTCATATTTTAACCCAAAACATATGTTTAGACCGTTTTTAGGCAATGTATAGAAGATCACATTCCACATAACCTAAATTTCAATAATTCTGACGTAAATGGTACAATTTCACCGGTTCCTTGTAAGGAACCATGGTCAAATGTGCCAGAAAACGTTTTTCCAAATTTGTGGAGAATAGTTTATTGGACGTCACAGTGTTTAACATGGTAATTATATGAAATAACCAATGAAACTTGCTACAAGTTTTAGGTTATGATTTTGGCTGATTATCTCGAAAACTATTAAAGATAGGCTTGTAATTCTTTCAAATATAGATTTTTGAAGGTTGTTTAGGTTAATAAATGTTGAAAAATTAATTAAATATTGGGTTAAAATAGAAAAAAATAGGGTTAAATCTTTGAAAGACTTGAAATGGGGTTATGTTACAAATGTTTAAATAAAACTTGTTCTACACGCTTTTGACCGCTGAAAATTGGTCAATTTGTGTATTAAACTTCGTACAACACGATTTTGATGTTAATTTGAATATATCTTTAACCCAAAACGAGATAAGCAGCCATATTTTTTATATAATTTTTCGAGAGAAAATGCGAGATTTTCATGCAATTTTTTGGGATAAAAATATGATTTAATGTTTTTTTTTAAGGTTAATACTGCCTATGATGCAGTCATATATAAAAGCCGGCGATTTTTCTGTTAAAGGAAAGTTAAAATCGGCCCTTATAGATAATATAATATATTATGGATCTTACCTATTTATTTGCGGTATATTGCTAATATATTTAGCATTAAAACCAGATATACATCTGGACGGGTAAGTTAAAGCCATTTTAAAACTATTTTTAACTTAAAATACAAAAATTTTTGTAAAAAAAATAGGTTATGTTTCTTAAACGTCAAATTCAAAACTTTGGTTATAGTTCAGCGTTTTGCCGATAGATGTCACACTAAATATTTTTAAAATTTAAAAGAAATACATTTTTAAGTATTTTTTTATGTTTTAGTCAACAAATAAAAGCCATAGCTTCAACGGCATCAAACACATGGGGCTTATTTTTATTAGTCTTATTATTAGGCTACGCATTAGTCGAAATTCCGCGTAATTTATGGAATTCTTCAAAACAAGGTTATGTTTTAAATCATAGTTATTTTAAAGCCGCGAAACTTAGCTCAGACAAATGCGAAGCCGAAGAAAGCGTAGATGACGTTTTAGAAAGTCTTCAGGCTGTTTGTTTAGCTATAAGACCGGGTCACAATCTCCACGAACACTTAGAAACTATTTTGCAAAAAGTTCCGGCGGAATTACGTGACATAATGGGCCGGCGACAAATGCCAGACGATATTCCGAGCGATACGCCGTCGGAAAAAGCTTTGGTCAGACTGCATCGACAGGTAATAGACAATAACTCCGAAACTGGTGAAAATATTGCTTAAATTGTTGCAAATTTGGAATCTACAGGGTTGATTTGATATAAAAATATGTAAAACATAGTTAAAAAATTGTTAAATTCAACGGAAATCTAACCTCAAAATGATTAATTGTGATTTGGCGGCAAAAGTCCGCCATGTTGTTGAAATCATGAAATATCTCAAAAATGGTACAAGATAGGGCCAAAATTGTTTCAAATTTGGTTTCTACAAGGTTTATTTTATATAAAAACATGTAAAACATGGTTAAAAAGTTGTTAAAATTAACAGAAATTTAACCTCAAAATGATTGATTGTTATTTGACAGCTAACGTCCGCCATGTTGTTGGAATTATTAAATATCTCAAAAATGGTTAAAGATAGGGCCAAAATTGTTTCAAATTTGGTTTCTACAAGGTTTATTTTATATAAAAATATGTAAAACATGGTTAAAAATTTGTTAAAATTAACAGAAATTTAACCTCAAAATGATTGATTGTTATTTGACAGCAAAGGTCCGCCATGTTGTTGAAATCAGTAAATATCTCAAAAATGGTTCAAGTTAGGGCCAAAATTGTTTCAAATTTGGTTTCTACAAGGTTTATTTCATATAAAAACATGTAAAAAGTGGTTAAAAAGTTGTTAAAATTAACAGAAATTTAACCTCAAAATGATTGATTGTTATTTGACAGCTAACGTCCGCCATGTTGTTGAAATTGTTAAATATCTCAAAAATGGTTAAAGTTAGGGCCAAAATTGTTTCAAATTTGATTTCTACAGGGTTGATTTTATACAAAAACATTCAAAACATAGTTAAAAATTATTGAAATCTAACCTCAAAACGGTTTATTGTTATTTGACGGCAAAAGTCCGCCATATTGTTGAAATCGTTGAATATCTCAAAAACTAATAAAGATATCGTTAAAATTCTTTGAAATTTGAGATCTATAGGATTTATTTTATTAATAAATACCTAAAAGTGATTAAATAATTACTTTAAAATGCTCAAAAAAAAAGAAATAAACATGTTTTAATTTTTCAATTTGTACAATTTTTTAAACTCATTTTTCATGACTTTTCACTCGACTTTTTAAGGACTTTTTGGCACTAATTTATGCAGAAAAGCCTGAAAAATCCAAATTTGCAAGAATCAAAGCAATATTTTTAATAGTTGAGGAGTTATTTATAAAAAACTTTTATAGGTTATAAAATCTCTACAAACTTTGCAACGTACAGAAACCCAATGGAATATTTTAGTTGAAAAAATATTTAATTTGGAGGATATTAATAAAAATCAACTCTCTAGGGATAAAAGATTTAAACATACATTTCAAAAACAGAGAAATAAAGTATTAAGGGTTATATATAACCCTACAATTGGTAAGTGAACATAACATAACCTCCAAAATGATAAATTATTTATTTTTTCTTTCAGAATGGTATTGTAAATGTATAATTCACAGTTATTTGCAAAGAATTTTCGCTGTAATCTGTGGTTTTTTAAGTATTTGTGTTGTGTGGTCAGAAATGACATTTTTCAACAAATATCCAGTGTTGTCAATATTTGCACGAGTTGTCAACGTCGCAAAAAAAGAATACGAATATTTAACAATTGAGGTAAGTCAAATTATTAATTCTTTTGTTCCCAATGGTAAAATCTCGGTTGAACCCCCAAAATAATCTTACGGATTGCCCGGAATATGCAAATATCTCGTAAAATATTAGAGATACAGTGTTAATTCTTGCGGAAATGAACTCTGGAGGGTTGATTTGTACATATCCGGTATAAAAATGGTTTAATTTCCGGTTAAAGAATCCCCAAATCCGAGTTGAAAAATTGTTAATTTTTAGCCGAAATGTGAAGACAAAAATTGGTTAATATCTCGAAAATAATTAAAGATACACGGTTGATTCTTGCGGAAATGAACTCTAGAGGGTGGATTTGTATATTTTCGGTGTAAAAGTGGTTAAATTTCCGGTCAAAAAGTCCTTAAACTTGGGTTCAAAAATTGTTCATTTTTGACTAAAAATCTGATAATATCTCGAAAACGGTTGAAGATACAGTGTTGATTTTTGCAAAAATGAACTCTATAGGGGTGATTTATGTATTTCCGGTGTAAAAGTGGTTAAATTTCCGGTCAAAAAGTCTTGAAACGGGTTCAAAAATTGTTCATTTTTGGCTAAAAATATGAGGTTAAAAATCGGCTAATATCTCGAAAGCAGTTAAAGATAGAGTGTTAATTCTTGCGGAAATGAACTCTAGAGGGTTGATTTGTGTATTTCCAGTATAAAAGCGCTTAAATTTCTGGTCAAAAAGTCCTTAAACTTTGGTTCAAAAATTGTTCATTTTTGGCTAAAAATATGAATAATTTGACCTAAAAAACATCCATTTTATTTTGCTCATAACTCCTCAACAGTTTAAAATATCTTCAAATTAACACGAAATTCGTGTTCTACGGAGTTTAAAATATAAATATATTCATTTCTAGGTCTTAAAACCGTTTGGACAAAGTTTTATTTAAATATTTCTAAAATGACACCCGTTTTCGAATGTTGTATGGGTTATTTGGTTATAGATTCGGTTGAATTTTACAAGAAACACATAAAATTAACTGAAAATCATTTATTTATACTTAAAATTAGCCAAAAATGTTTATTTTTTCTTGAAAATATTTAATTGACAGCTGAAAAGTGTGGTTAAAAATCGTGTACGTCTCAAAAACATTCGGCTGGTTATCAGCGCCAAAATGCTCGAACTTTGTAGTGACGTTTTGACTCTGTCGGTAAGGCAGTTTATAAAATTTATTTATTAATGGATTAAATAATTGTTTAATATGTTTTTAAATATATTTAGGGAATAAATGTATCAATAAAATATTAATTATTGATATTTTTAATATTCAAAATATGTCATAACTCGGTTGGTAATTATTGATAACTAGTTCAATTGTTTTAGCGCTGTAAACATGGCGATTGTTGACATAAACAAGCGTTTTTTTTTAACTATTTACGTAAAAATTAATGTTTTTAATTAATTTTAAGTGTAAATTAGTGTTTTTTGTGATATTTTGTGTGTTTTCTGTGAATTTAAAGTGTTTTTATTACTTAATAACAACTAATGTGCTACAAATTTCCAAAAAATGTAAGTTTGGTTATGTTTATTTTTAGACAGTTTTAAGTTGTGAAAATTAGTTAATCTATAGTTTAAACCCCGTAGAACACGAATTTCGTGTTAATTCGAAGATATTTTAAACCGTTCAGGAGTTACGAGCGATTTTATAACCTAAAAAATGACAACAATTTTTTTTATTCAGGTTATGTCTACAGTTATTATAGCCTATTTATGTTACTGTGCCTATAGTACAGTATTAAAAATAAGAGTTTTAAATTTATATTATCTAGCCCCACATCACCAGACGAACGAATATAGTTTAATTTTTTCTGGCATGATGTTATGTCGGTTAACCCCAGCAATCTGTCTGAATTTTTTATGTTTGATACATATGGACAGCCATATTATCAAAAAACAGTTTTTAGAGACGCATTACACACAAGTAAGAATCAAAATAATATTTAAAAAGGGTCAAACATAACCTAAAAACATTATTTTTTTAGGTTATGGGCCATATGGACGTAATTAGAATTATTTCTAACGGGTTCAATATCTATTTTCCAATGATGATTTTAGCTTTGTGTTTTGCAACGTATTTTAGTCTAGGATCTAGAATTTTAAGTATGTTAGGGTTCCAACAATTCGTTGGAGATGACGAATTAACCACCGATTTAGTCGACGAGGGAAAAGAACTTATCAAAAGAGGTAAAAACTCACTTTTTATTTGAGATATTTCATGTTTTTTACAGTTTTTCGTCAAAATGTACTAGTTTTTGTTAAATTTGACAGTTTTCGAATATTTATTTTCTATAAGTTGGCTACGGTAAGTTCATAGTTTTGTTCATAGATGGCGCTGACCCTAACCTTTATTTTTACAGAAAATAATGACATATGTTTAAAAAAAAGATTATTACAGTATATAATTGTGTTTTTTATTTATTTTAATGAGTTTTTATTGCATTTTATGTTAAATTTGGAAAAATAGTTGCGTATTTTTTAGAAAAACGACGAAGACAACGCGCTGAAGATTCAACGAATCGCCGGCGAGAATTTCAAGAAAGATTTCAAACTTCTAGGTTTAGAAATTTGAGAAACAGCACAGACACAGGTATTTTAACACTTTTTTAACAAATATTTAAGTGATTTTGAACGTTTTTCAACATTTTTGTGACGGACTACTTTTCGCGGCGTACTAACACTATTTCTTGCGTTTTCTCTATTTCTACTCTATTTTCGATTTTCTTTGTGCTCTATTTTTGTGCTAATTTATTCATGGTGGTTAGTTCGCCCCCATAGAGACGACAGGGAAGACTCCAGTCGTGCCGGTTTGTTAAGAGCAGCTGAACCGATAGATTACTACGCCGGCACGCGATTTTCAGAAGAAATTGATACTAATTTACCGACAGGTTTGTGAAAAACTAACCTAAAAATCTTGCATTTTATTTTGCTCGTAACTCTTCAGCGGGTTGGAATATCTTCAAATTAGCACGAAATTCGTGTTCTGCGAGGTTTGAAATATAAATTGACTTATTTCTAAATCTTAAAACCGGTTGGACAAAGTTTTATTTCATTTAGAATGACAGCTGAACAAAATGGATGCGGCGAAGAAATATGTGACTTGTAGACCCATTTTTGGGTGTTAGGAGTACGATTTAGGGTGTGGGGTTGTTAAAAATGAAATCTACAGAGTTTTTTACATGAGGAGTGAAGTTTTCAAGGGTTGGTATTCATTATTTTAAAAGATATTAACGTATATTTAATTTGGGAACACTGCAGAAAATTTGTGTTGTAATTTTTGTGGTTATTTGAAGTTTGCGCCCATTTTTTGGGTATTTAGGGTTAAATTTAAAGGTTAACAGTACAAAAAATGAAATCTGTGATGTTTTTTACTTATTATACAAACTTTTGAACGGTCAAAATTCATTATTTTAAAAGTTATGAACGATTTTGTATCTTCGGAACATAGAATTGAAAATGGCCGAAAATTTATTAAAGTTTAAACTCTTTTTTTGGGTATTTAGGGTTGTAATTAAAGGTTGACAATATAAAAAACGTGTTTTACGGTGTTTAAAATATAAATTGACTCATTTTCAAACTTTAAAACCGCTTGGACAAAATTTTATTTAAATATTTCTAAAATGACACCCGTTTCTGAATCTTGTCCAAACATCAAAACTGTTATTTGGGTTATTTGGTTATAGATTCGCTTGAAATTTACAGGAAACACATAAAATTAACTGAAAATCATTTTTTTATACTTAAAATTAGTCAAAAATGTTTATTTTTTTATTCAAAATATTTGGTTGACAACTGAAAAGTGTGGTTAAAAATCATGTACGTCTCAAAAACATTCGGCTGGTGAACAGCGCCAAAATGCTCGAACTATGTTGTGACATTTTGACTTTGTCGGTAAGGCACTTCATATAATTTATTTATTAATGGATTAAATAATTGTTTAATATGTTTTTAGCTATATTTAGGGCATAAATATATCAATAAATTATTTATTATTGGTATTTGAAATATGTAATTAAGTGGTCATAACTCTGTCGGTAATTAGTTCTATTGTTTTGGCGCTGTAAACATGGCGATTATTTATGACATAAACAACTGTTTTTAACTTAATTTTACGTAAAAATTAATGTTTTTAATTAATTTTAAGTGTAAATAAGTGATTTTTGTGTGAGTTTTAAGTGTTTTTATTACTAAATAACTATTGTTTGTGGTGCAAATTTCCAAAAAATTAAGGTTAGTAATCTTTACTTTTCAAAGAGTTTTATGTTTTGAAAATTAGTTAATTGATAGTTTAAACCCCGTAGAACACGAATTTCGCGTTAATTTTAAGATATTTTAAACCGCTTAAGAGTTGCGAGCGATTTTATAACCTCAAATTTTTTGTTAGTCAAGCGTACAAAAATTGTCTGTTTTTCGTACAGGTGACGCAATTAATGATATAGATGCAAGGTTTGGAGCAAGTACTAGGGATTTAATACAGAATTATTCGGCTCAGAGTTACCAACTTGATGATAACTTTGAAGTTAGGTCTGGGTCTAGGGTTGGTCCCGTACCTAGAGGAATTTTTGATGACGTGTAATATTAAACTAGCTGTAGAAATGTAAAAATTATGGTTTAAGGGCTTTACAATATATATCTTAGTCTATAGAGTTGTAATATTAGATTTTTTTTAATTTTTCGCACTAATTTATTGTAATATTTTATATTTTAATCAAAATGTACTACAACTAATAAAAAATCTGATAAAACAGCGTTTATGTTTATAAATAACAAATGAAATAAAACAACTGATTTATTGTTTTTTTAAAAATATTTAATACAAAAATGAGTATTTGACAGATAAATAACCTAAAAACAAAGTCGACATTTTTTTATTCATAGTTAATTCGATTTTCGTTCATATTTGTTAAAAATAAATACAACGCAATTGTTCCAAGGCCTGCTGCTACTATGGCGGCCACTAACGACGGATTTCGTTGAAATACAAGTAAAAGAAATACAATTAAAGTCAAAATTAAAGTTGCTGCTATTGGTAAAATAGGTAAATGCTCCCAATATCGTAGTTGGTCTGCAAAAAAATAATAAATTATTAATAAAAACGGTCATTTTATGTAAAAAACTTACTGAAATCTATTAAATACATGTTTTGTTTAGCGTTCATTGAAAATTTTCGACATAAGACGAGAAATTCTTGAGATATTCTTATCATATTGATAACTTTTTATATTAAAAACAATAATATTTATTGTATATATAGTATATTTAATTTATAGTCTATAAATAACACGATTTTCCAAATGTATTTGGTTTTTGATCAATAACTTAAAAATGAATAGAGATACAAGGATAACTCATAAGATATAAAAGATACAGAATTGATTTTGGAATAAAACTTACTTGAAACTTTTTTTTATAAAGTGCTTCATTTCAAAGATACAAATATTTTTTTGAAAAAAAATTTTGTCGGTCCATATCTCATAAATGAGTTGAGATACGAGCATAACTCACATAACAAAAAAGATACAGTTTTGAATTCCCAACAAATTTTACTTGAAACTTTTTTTCTAAAATGCTCCACAATTTCTATGGTCCATATCTCAAAAGTGAGTTGAGATACGGGCATAACTCACATAACAAAAAAGATACAGCATTGAATTCCTAACAAATTTTATATGAAACTTTTTTTTCTAAATTGCTCCAATTTAAAGATACAATTATTTTTTTGAAAACAAATTTTTGTCGGTCCATATCTCAAAAATGGGTTGAGATACGGGCATAACTCACATAACAAAAAACATACAGCATTGAATCCTCAACAAAATATATTTGAAACTTTTTTTTCTAAAATGCTCCAATTTGGAGATAAACATAAAAAATGACTAACCTGTGTTGTAATTGTTTTCATTGTTGTAGTTTGATTGTCGCCACACCCAATACAAGCGGAAATAATCGATTTTTTTAACGGGTTCATTTTCTATAAACTTTAAATATGATTCTGTATTATTCAGAGACATATTTAACGAGAAATATACATTTATTGTGGCAAGAAATTCTTAAACTGATAGCTGTAAATATTTTTATCAATTTTCTGTTATCTAAAGAGTAATATTTACAAAATAAGGAAATATGTTATGAATATAAAGTTCAATCTTTATCTGATTAAAGTCTTACGAGTTTGTAGTATCGTTTTGCATTTTAAATTTTAATAAAATATTGAAATAATTGTAGATTTTATGCAAAAATATATATAGGAAATTAAATAATTTTTATAAGATTTGATAGTTTTTAGACAAAATTAAATAGTTTTTATAAGTTTTGACAGAATTTATTAAATATTTGATATGTTTTTGTCAAAATTTGATAGTTTTTTTTTGTCAAAATTTGATAGTTTTTGAACAAAACAATAGTTTCCGGTAGAATTTGACAGTTTTAAAGAAAATTATTGACGGATTTTTCAACAAAATTAAATAATATTCAATAAATTTGACAGTATTTATAGCAAATTTGACAGTTTTCCAGACGAAATTTGACAGTTTAATACTTTTTGTTATATTTGACAGTTTTTCGAACAGTATTAAGGAGTTTTATTCAACATTTTTAAAGATATGACAGTTTTTTATTTATTATGACATTTTCTTGAGCAATATGTTACATTTTCCTTGTTGTTTTGACAGTTTTTTTGGGCGAAATTCAGTAGTATTTGTAGGATTTGACAGTTTTTTGAACAGTATTTCAATAGTTTTTCTTAAATTTGACAGTTTTTAATCGAAATTTATTAGTTTTTCGATAAAATTTGACAGTTTTCTAAACAAAATTAAGTAATTTTTCTTAAGATTTGACAATTTTTGTTCAATATTTGACAGTTTTTCGAACAGTATTAGGGAGTTTTATTCAAAATTTTTGAAGATATGACAGTTTTTATTTATTTTGACAGTTTTTTGAGCAGTATGTTACATTTTCATTGTTTTGACAGTTTTCTACAAACTTTGACAGTTTTTTGGGCGATATTCAATAGTTTTTGTAAGATTTGACAGTTTTTGAACAGTATTTTTGATAGTTTTTGTACAATATTCGATAGTTTTGGAGAAAAACTCAATAGTTTTTTCTTAAATTTGACAGTTTTTAATCGAAATTTATTAGTTTTTCGATAAAATTTGACAGTTTTCTAAACAAAATTAAGTAATTTTCATAAGATTTGACAGTTTTTGTTCGATATTTGACAGTTTTAGTTAAAATTTACTAGTTTTTCTTAAATTTGGCAGTTTTTATTCAAAATTTATTAATTTTTGTGTATATTTGACAGTTTTTAAAGCAGTATTTGACAGTTTATAGTCAAAATTCATTAATTTTCTTTGATTTTTGACAGTTTTTGTTCCGTGTTTGATAGTTTTTGAGCAGTATATGACAGTTTTCTAAGCAAAATTAAGTAATTTTCTTGGTTTGACAGTTTTTCATTCGAAATTCATTAGTTTTTGTTAAATTTGACAGTTTTTTGAGCAGTATTTGACAGTTCTTAGTCACATTCATAAATTTTCTCTGAATTTTGACAGTTAACAGTGTTTGACAGTTTTTGAATAGTATTTGACAGTTTTTGAATAGTATTTGACAGTTCCTATTCAAAATTCAATATTTGAAATAAAATTTGACAGTTTGTCGATCAATATTTGATAGTTTTTGTAAATAATTTCGTTCAAAATTAAATTCTTTTCATTGTTTAGCAATTTTTTCATCAATAATTGACAATATTTTCTTTCTACAACAATAGAAAACAATAAAACAATTGATAATCGTTGTTATTTTATGCTGAAACACGAAATGTCATATTTTATTTATTCCTACATTGTTACAACAATAAATATGTGACAAAAGTCATTGTTATGACAATGACTAATTAGAATTTTACAATATACGATCATTGTTATACAAAAAGACCGGTTTTTTTGTGTTTTACATGAGTAAATACGGAAAAAACCACTTTTGTGACGTCTCCGGACGTCATAAAATTTTTTCTGTGGTTATTCGACCTCGATAATGTATTTAATGAGTTTCTTTAGTGTCACGGAGTCTTATTTTTATAAACTAGTGAAGTATAAACATCAGAAAAGGTGTAAAAATATTTAAAACATTGTTAAAAGTGTTTAAAAAATAGTTATTATTTAAAAAAGGTATGTATACTTACAGTTAAATGTCTTAAAATGCACAAAATTAAATAAAAACACAGTTTTTCACTAGTTTAACTATTTTTTTGTTGATATTTTGTGAAATTGTTGACAGAAAACAAAACAGGAACAATGAAAAACAACAAATTGTTTTACATTGTTTATAGTCATAAAATATTCAATAATTTCTCTGTACCCGTATAAAATTCGTATTCTACGGGCTTTAAAATATAAATATTCTCATTTTTAAATCTTAAAACCGTTTGGACAAAGTGTTATTTAAATATTTATAAAATGTCGCCCGTTCCAAATCTCGCAATTCTTTCAAAACATTAATACGTTTATTTTGTTAAGAAATCAGCTGAAATTTACAGGAAATACATAAAATTAACCAAAAATCATTTATTTATACTTAGAATTAGCCAAAAATGTTTATTTCTTATAGAAAATATTTGATTGACAGCGGAAAAATGAGGTTAAAAATTGTGTACGTCTCAAAAACATTCGACTGGTTTGCAGCGCCAAAATGGCTGAACTACATTGCGACATTTTCACTCTATCGGTAAAACAGTTTATAAAAATGGGCGTTATTTCAAAAAATATTTAAATAAAACTCATTTTACACCTAAAAACATATTAAACAATTATTTAATTAATAAATAGAGTTAAAATGTCACAAGATAGTTCGAACATTTTGGCGCTGTTGACCAGCCGAATGTTTTTGAGACGTACATGATTTTTAACCTCACTTTTTAGCTGTCAATTAAATATTTTTAATAAAAAATAAACATTTTTAGCTAATTTAAAGTATAAATAAATGATTTTCAATTAATTTGATGTGTTTTCTGGAAATTTCAACTGGTTTTACCAAATAACAGTTTTGACCTAATAAAATTTGGAAACAGGTATCATTTTTTGTCCAAACGGTTTTAAGATTTGAAAATGAGTATATTTATAGTTTAAACCCCGTAGAACACGAATTTCATGTTAATTTCAAGATATTTTGAACTGTTCAAGAGTTATAAGCCCCCAAAAATGCAAGTTTTTTTTGGCCAATTTTCCGGGATTTTTAAAGACTTTTTGGTACTTTTAAATTATTAATATTTTAAATCATCCCTCTAGAGTTTATTTTTACAACAATTAACACTTTATCAGTAATAATTTTCAAGATATTAACCGATTTATAACCTAAAAATTTAGCCAAAAATTCTCAACGTTTCGACCAAGTTTTTAATATATATTTGTTATTATTTCAGCCCAAAAATGTTCAAAAAGTATTTATTATTGTTATTTATAATAAATACAACATATGGACAGGATTTTAACCCGGTTAAATTGCCGTATATGGCAACAAAGTTTGGGGAAAAATACGACGAAGCTTTAGAGGCAATTTTTAGCATAGCTGTTCGATTGGAGGCCCTTTTGACTGAAACGGGCACCAAATCGTCTAAAAATTTTATTGTTAGTCCTTTAGGCATGGCGTCAGCTGTAGGGGAATTACTTTTAGGGGCGCGCGGGCAATTTCAAAGCGAATTATACGATTTATTAACTGTTTCTCAAAATAAAAGTAATAGTGTACGTCATTTGCACCTTAATAATATAAAATACGCGAGTTTGCATGAACAATTAGGCGATTTGATGCAAAATTTACAAAAGGATCAACAAAATTTTACCCTACGGACATCTAGTGTTTTTTTCGTGCAAAATAACCTAACCTTAAATGTCAGTTACAAGCAAAATGTTCAAAAATATTATGGAACTGATTTTCAACAATTAGATTTTGTTAATTATCCGGATGATTCCGTAAAAATAATTAATAATTGGGCCAAAAACAAAACAAACGGCCTTATTAACGAAATTATTTCGGGCAGTTTAAGTCCGTTAACTGTAGCTATAATGGCAAACGCAGTTTATTTCAAATCCGATTGGGAAATACCGTTTAGCAGCCAAATTAATCGAATAAAACCATTTCGAACATCGAATTCTACATCGAAAAACATGACAATGATGATGGGAGAGTTCGAAAACTATAAATTCGTCGATTCCAAACGCTTAAATTGCAAAATGGTGGTTATTCCGTACGAAAATCGCGAAGTTTCGATGTATATTATTCTTCCTAACGAAAATAACGGAGCTGAATATGATATTAACACTTTTGTCAAATCTTTAACGCCTAAAGATATTGTGGAATTAATTGAAACGGCCAAAGAGCGAAAAGTTTTTATGACGTTGCCCAAAATGGCGCTGTCGAATACTGTCAAAGTTTTAGGGCCTTTAAGAAAATATCATGCGTTTAAAAATTGTCCTAAATGTCAAATTAATGAATTAATGGGAGATCCTCTAGATATTTTAAGCCAAAGAGTCAAATATTTCAACAATATAAGCAAGTAAGTAGATGATTTTGTTTTATAGGTTAAGTTTGATTTCCGCCCGATAGAAAATTATAAATATCTTTTGTATTTAAGCATAAAATTTGTTGAAAATATAAACATATATGAAAAAAAACATCAAGGATTATGTTTTTTATATTATTTTGGCTTAATTTGGTCGAATTATCGAGTTATAACCTAAAAATTATGAACAAATTTCCCGCTAAATTTTGACATTTGTTGCATGTGCCTAACCTACAAATATCTTTCATATTTATGCATAAAATATATTAAAAACAGCTCCCGCTGTCCAAATATGACCTCCAAAGCACAGTACCTCTCGCCAATTTTGAATAAACTGTACTTATTTGCAGAATTTCCGACTTATCGCCCAGTTTAAGTTTAGATTTAAGTGGCATTTCAACGTCGCCCGAATTTCGGCTAGGAGAATTATATCAACAGACTACTTTGACAATAAATGAAAAAGGGACCGAAGCTGCGTCAATTGCAGCAGGATTTATCGATTATATGTTAAATGACGTAACTTTTAAAGTCGATAGACCGTTTTTGTTCTTTATAAGACATGAACAAACACAAGCTACTTTATTTTGGGGGGACCATCCAAGATCCGACTGAGTGACATTAAATATGAGAATAAAATTATGAACAAATATATATTATAGTATTTTTATTGTATTATTTACACGTATTATATATTTATTTATTTATATATTGTAACAAAATAAACATCAAAAAATTAAAAGAAAATCTTATTATTACGTCAAATTCGTGTTGTGCGAGGTTCAAAATATATTTTGGACATAAAACTGGTTAAATTTCCGGTTAAAAACTACTGAAAACTCGGGTTCAAAAGTTGTAAATTTTGGCCAAAATGTGAGGTTAAAAACTGGTTAATATCTCGAAAACGGTTAAAGATAAAGTGTTGATTCTTGCAAAAATGAACTCTAGAGGATTGATTTGTGTACTTCCGGTATAAAAGTGGTTAAATTTCCGGTCAAAAAGTACTGAAACTCGGGTTCAAATATTGTTCATTTTTGGCTAAAAATGTGGGGTTAATAATTGATTAATATCTCGAAAACGGTTAAAGATAAAGTGTGAATTCTTGCAAAAATGAACTCTAGAGGGTTGATTTGTATATTTCCGGTGTAAAAGTGGTTAAATTTCCGGTCAAAAAGTACTGAAATTCGGGTTCAAATATTGTTCATTTCTGGCTAAAAATGTGGGGTTAAAAATAGGTTAATATCTCGAAAACGGTTAAAGATAAAATGTTGATTCTTGCAAAAATGAACTCTAGAGGATTGATTTGTATACTTCCGGTATAAAAGTGGTCAAATTTCCGGTCAAAAAGTACTGAAACTCGGGTTCAAACATTGTTCATTTTTGGCTAAAAATGTGGGATTAAAAAAAGGTTAATATCTCGAAAACGGTTAAAGATAAAATGTTGATTCTAGCAAAAATGAACTCTAGAGGATATATTTGTATACTACCGTTGTAAAAGTGGTTAAATTTCCGGTCAAAAAGTACTGAAACTCGGGTTCAAATATTGTTCATTTTTGGCTAAAAAATTGTTAATATCTCAAAAACGATTGAAGATACAGTGTTAATTCTTGCAAAAATGAACTCTAGAGGACTGATTTGTATATTTCCGGTGTAAAAGTGGTTAAATTTCCGGTCAAAAAGTACTGAAACTCGGGTTCAAATATTGTTCATTTTTGGCTAAAAAATTGTTAATATCTCAAAAACGATTGAAGATACAGTGTTAATTCTTGCAAAAATGAACTCTAGAGGACTGATTTGTATATTTCCGGTGTAAAAGTGGTCAAATTTCCGGTCAAAAAGTTCTGAAACTCGGGTTCAAATATTGTTTATTTTTTGCTAAAAATTTGTTAATATCTCAAAAACGATTAAAGATACAGTGTTGATTCTTGCAAAAATGAACTCTAGAGGGTTGATTTGTATATTTCCGGTGTAAAAGTGGTTAAATTTCCGGTCAAAAAGTCCTGAAACTTGGATTCAAAAATTGATCATGTTTGGCTAAAAATCGGTAAATATCTCGAAAACGGTTAAAGATAAAGTGTTACTTTCTGCAGAAATGAACTCTAGAGGATTGATTTGTGTACTTCCGGTATAAAAGTGGTTAAATTTCCGGTCAAAAAGTCCTCAAACTTGGGTTCAAAAATTGTTCATGTTTGGCTAAAAATATGAGCTGAAAATCGGTTAATATCTCGAAAACGGTTAAAGATAGAGTGTTGATTCTTGCAAAAATCAATTTTAGAGGGTTGATTTTATAAATTAACATATTAAAAGTGCCAAAATGGCCGGAAATATGGCAACAGTTTGACCTAAAAAACATCCATTTTATTTTACTCATAACTCCTCAACGGTTTAAAATATCTTCAAACTAACACGAAATTCGTGTTCTACGGGGTTTAAAATATAAATATGTTCATTTCCAGATCTTAAAACCGTTTGGACAAAGTTTTATTTAAATATTTCTAAAATGACACTCGTTTCCGAATCTTTTCTAATCATTTCAAAACATCAAAACTGTTATTTGGTTATAGATCTGGTTGAAATTTACAGGATATACATAAAATTAACTGAAAATCATTTATTTATACTTAAAATTAGCCAAAAATGTTTATTTTTTATTGAAAATATTTGATTAACAGCTAAAAAGTGTGGTTAAAAATTGTGTACGTCTCAAAAACATTCGGCTGGTGAACAGCGCCAAAATGCTCGAACTATGCGGTGACATTTTAACTCTGTCGATAAGGCAGTTCATATAATTTATTTATTAATGAATTAAATAATTGTTTAATATGTTTTTAGGTATATTTAGGGCATAAATATATCAATAAATTACTAATTATTGATATTTAAAATATGTAATAAATTATCGGTAATATAGTTGATAATAGTTCGAGCATTTTAGCGCTGCTAACCAACTAAATGTTTTTGGAACGAACATAAGCTTTTAACCTTAAATATAATTGTCAAACAACGTTTTTAAGACGCAAAATCATATTTAAAATGGATCAACCAGTAGTAGAAATAATATTTGTAAGTATTTTTATCTAATTTTATTATTTAAACAACTAAAAATTGTTTTATTGTAGTCTGATGATGATTTACCTTATGAAGAAGAAATACTACGAAATCCTTACTCCGTAAAACATTGGTTAAGATATATTGACCACAAAAAAAGTGCCCCAAAGCATGCTGTAAATATAATTTATGAGCGGGCGTTAAAAGAACTTCCTGGCTCTTATAAATTGTGGTACAATTATTTAAAAACTCGAAGAAAACAAGTGAAAGGGAAGTGCGTCACAGATCCAGAATATGAGGAGGTAAATATGTTTGTAACTCGAATATTATTAAAGATAGGGCAAAAATTATTGCAGATTTGAAATTTTCGAAGTTTTGCGGCCATTTTGATATATGATAATTGTAAAAATAAGAAAACTAACCCCAAAAATGACGCGCAAAATTATAGTTCCAATTTTTTTATGAGTTCGGGTATAAATGTGTTTGTATCTTGAATATTATTAAAGATAAGGTAAAAATTCTTGCAGATTTGGAATCCTCAAAGTTTTGCGGTCATTTTAATGTATGATAATTATAAAAATAATTATTTTTAATCCCCAAAAATTAACGCGCAAAAAATAGTCAAAAATTGTTCACTTTTGGTTAAAAATGTTAGGTTAAAAATCTGTTAATAACTCGAAAAAGGCTAAAGATAAAGTGTTAATTCTTGTAAAAATGAACTCTAGAGGATTTATTTGTATACTTCCGGTATAAAAGTGGACAAATTTCCGTTCAAAAAGTTCTGAAACTCGGGTTCAAATATTGTTTATTTTTGGCTAAAAATTTGTTAATATCTCAAAAACTATTAAAGATACAGTATTGATTCTTGCAAAAATGAACTCTAGAGGACTGATTTGTATATTTCCGGTATAAAAATTGTTAAATTTCCGGTCAAAAAGTCCTGAAACTTGGTTTCAAAAATTGATCATGTTTGGCTAAAAATATGAGGCGAAAAATCGGTTAATATCTCGAAAACGGTTAAAGACAAAGTGTTGATTCTTGTAAAAATGAACTCTAGAGGATTTATTTGTATACTTCCGGTATAAAAGTGGTCAAATTTCCGGTCAAAAAGTCCTGAAACTCGGGTACAAATATTGTTCATTTTTGGCTAAAAATTTGTTAATATCTCAAAAACTATTAAAGATACAGTTTTGATTCTTGCAAGACTGAACTCTAGAGGACTGATTTGTATATTTCCGGTATAAAAATTGTTAAATTTCCGGTCAAAAAGTCCTGAAACTTGGGTTCAAAAATTGATCATGTTTGGCTAAAAATATGAGGCGAAAAATCGGTTAATATCTCAAAAACTATTAAAGATAAAGTGTTGATTCTTGCAAAAATGAACTTTTGAGGATTTATTTGTATACTTCCGGTATAAAAGTGGTTAAATTTCCGGTCAAAAAGTTCTGAAACTCGGGTACAAATATTGTTCTTTTTTGGCTAAAAATTTGTTAAATCTCAAAAACTATTAAAGATACAGTGTTGATTCTTGCAAAAATGAATTCTAGAGGACTGATTTGTATATTTCCGGTATAAAAATTGTTAAATTTCCGGTCAAAAAGTCCTTAAACTTGGGTTCAAAAATTGATCATGAGTTTGAATGTAAATGTGTTTGTATCTCGAATATTATTAAAGATAGGGTAAAAATTCTTGCAGATTTGGAATCCTCATTTTAATGTATAACAATTGTAAAAATAAATAAAATTAACATTCGAAATTGGCGCAACAAAAAATAGTTCCTTTTTTACGAATTTGTTGTGTATAAATGTATTAATAACTCGAATACCGTTAAAGATAGGTCAAAATTTCTTTCAAATTTGGAATCCTCATAGTTTTGCGGTCATTTTAATGTATAACAACTATAAAAATAAATAAAATTAACCTTCAAAAATTGCGCGTCAAAAAATAGTTCCCGTTAAAACTACGATTTTTTTTAGGTTAACAACGCATTCGAAAGAGCTTTAGTCTTTATGCACAAAATGCCTCGAATTTGGATGGACTACGGTAAATTTTTAACCGACCAACAATTAATAACACGCACTCGTTTAACTTTTGACAGATCGTTACGTTCATTACCCATAACCCAACACCACAGAATCTGGCCGTTATATTTGACATTTATTCAAAAACACAACATACCGGAAACCGCCATTCGCGTATTTCGTCGTTATTTAAAACTATTTCCGGAAAACGCGGAGGAATATATTGATTATTTACAAACAATAGAACGGTTAGATGACGCAGCAGTTATTCTCGCGCTTATTGTCAACAATGAGAACTTTGTATCGCTACGCGGGAAATCTAATCATCAATTGTGGAACGAATTGTGTGATTTAATATCAAAAAATCCGCATAAAGTGAAAAGTTTGAACGTTGATGCTATTATTCGGGGCGGTTTAAGGCGTTATACAGATCAATTAGGTAGGTTATGGTGTAGTTTAGCAGATTATTACGTCCGGTCGGGGTTGTTTGACAGGGCGCGAGATATTTATGAAGAAGCAATACAAACTGTGACTACAGTGCGCGATTTTACACAAATTTTTGATGCTTACGCCCAATTTGAGGAGTTAAGTTTGAGTAAACGCATGGAAGAAGTGTCTAACCTACAAAAAACTAGTCAAGATGACGATATTGATTTGGAATTGAGGTTAGCTCGTTTTGAATTATTGATCGAACGTCGTTTATTGTTGTTAAATTCTGTTCTTTTGCGTCAAAATCCCCATAATGTGCACGAATGGCATAAAAGAGTTCAATTATTCGCTGGTAAACCTCATGAAATTATAAATACTTACACTGAAGCTGTCCAAACAGTTAACCCCAAACTTGCTGTCGGTAAATTACACACTTTGTGGGTCGAATTCGCGAAGTTTTATGAAAAAAACGGACAATTAGATGACGCTAGATTAGTTTTTAATCGTTCTATACAAGTTCAGTTCGTTAAAGTCGATGAATTAGCTTCAATTTGGTGTGAATTTGTCGAAATGGAAATACGCGCTGATAATTATTCCTACGCGCTGTCATTACTGCAAAAAGCGGTTACTCCGCCACAAAAAAAAGTGCATTATTTCGACGAAAACGAACCAGTACAGAACCGTTTACACAAGTCGCTCAAAATTTGGTCGATTTACGCAGATTTAGAAGAAAGTTTTGGTAGTTTTAAATCTTGTAAAGCCGTTTACGATAAAATTTTAGACCTAAAAATAGCAACACCGCAAATTGTAATGAATTATGGGTTATTTCTCGAGGAGTATAAATATTTTGAGGAAAGTTTTCGCGCGTATGAAAAAGGTATCAGCTTGTTTAAATGGCCGAATGTTTTTGATATATGGAATACATATTTGACTAAATTTCTGACGCGATACGGCGGAACTAAATTGGAAAGGGCGCGAGATTTGTTCGAACAATGTCTTGAAACATGCCCAAAAGATTTTTCCAAGCCAATTTATTTATTATACGCCAAATTAGAAGAAAATTACGGCTTGGCCCGTCACGCGATGTCAGTTTACGAACGGGCGACACAAAACGTCAAAACTGAAGAACAATTTGAAATATTCAATATTTACATAAAACGCGCTAGCGAAATTTACGGAATTCCGCGCACGCGTCAAATTTACGAAAAAGCTATAGATATTCTCCCGGAAGAAAACTCGCGAGAAATGTGCTTGCGTTTCGCTGAAATGGAGACAAAATTAGGCGAAATCGACCGCGCGCGCGCTATCTACAGCCACTGTGCCCAAATCTGCGACCCGAGGGTCTCCACCCATTTCTGGGTGCAGTGGAAAGACTTCGAAATCAACCACGGCAACGAAGATACAATGCGGGAAATGTTACGCGTGAAAAGATCAGTCCAAGCGACCTACAACACTCAAATTAATATGATGTCGGTACAAATGATTTCGAATGCGAATTCCGCGGGGACTATTGCCGACTTGGCCCCCGGGGCAAAAGATGGCATGCGGTTATTGGAAGCTAAAGCCATTGAAATGCAAAAAAATACGAATATTATGTTCGTAAGAGGTGAAACTCAAAGTAAAAATGATGATAAAGTATTGAATCCTGATGAAATAAATATCGATGATGATGATGATTTTGATGATACGGATGATGTATCGGATGATTTCGAGAAGAAAAATGTACCTAATGAAGTTTTTGGAAGCTTAAAAGTAGAATAATTTAATAAAACTTGTAAAAAAAATCTTGTTTTTTATTTTTTAATTTCAGGGCGGCATATTTAAACATTCATTCTTCTGCTATTTTATAGAGAATTTCATGCTGAACAAATTATCTCCTATAGGTTTTTCTTGTAAAATTAATATTTCAGCAGATATTTGAAAAATTCATCCAAGAAAATTATAGGTAAGTTTTCAATGCAATATTTGCACTATATATACGCATATTTAAAGAACCATTCTTATGCCATTTTATAGGGAATTTCATGCTGA